>JAJMDF010000242.1:0-76565 GCA_030573475.1 Hanseniaspora thailandica (nom. inval.) | reverse complement strand
AAAAAAAAAAATGTTAAACGAACACGCCGCTCTAAGTGAAATTTCATTAGAAAATTTCCCAGAAATGAATGTTTCTGTCAACCCAATGGAGATCTTCCCCCAAGTGGAAGCTGACTTGGACTTCTCTGCCAACGTCGCCTCCTTTGATGCTGTGATGATGAATGCCGATTTCAATATTGGAATCAACGAATTGCCTTTCAACGCCTTGAACGCTAGCTACTCCACCTCTGAAGGTTCAACTTGTAGTCCTTACTCTGACATGAACTCTGCTGTTTCCTTGAATGCTCCAGAAAGTAATTTTGTCAACATTGGCAATGCTGACTTGTTATCCCCAGAGTCTGACATCAACGACTTGTTGGGATTAACAAAAAGTATTTCTAAGAAAGTTAGCAAGCCAAGATGCAGTAGCAGATCATCAACTTCTTCAAGCAGTTCTACCTCTTCAGTCAAAACTTTGACTGATAGCAAGGATGTTTTGTTAAAGAAGTTGAACTTGACTCCTTATCAAACCAAGCCAAGAAAGCAAGTCTTGAGTGAAATTGATGCTAGCAAGATTGCTGATCCAGTTGAAGCCAAGAGAGCCAAGAACACCGAATCTGCTAGAAGATCAAGAGCAAGAAAAATGCAAAGAATGCAAGAACTTGAATTAAAAGTCTCACAACTATTAGAAGAAAATGAGTTGTTAAAACAAAAACTAGCTAATTACGAATGATTTATATATATTTATGATGGAACACAATATGTCCTTTCTGTCATTATTAATCAACAAAGTAATAGCTTTGTTATACTAAAAAAAAATATTTAAGAATGAAGAGAAATTATTACCTTATTTACATTGAACCTATTTAAAAATAGTCTTATTTCTTAACCTCCGTGTAGAGTACTTGTGAAGCTGATAACATCCTTGTGTTGCAGCACGTAGTCCATCTCATCCTCAAGTTCCCAGTCAGCATCATTGATCAGTGTAAGAATACCTGGTCTTATGGTTTCATCTTGGATGTATATGCTGTAGTTGTCTTCTGGGTTGACTAAGAGATCTTTGACGATCACTTCGAATATCAGATCTTTTAGAGTGACAATCTTGGAGTTGTCAACTTTCACTTCGTAGCTTCTCTTGTTGGCAAATATGCTATCTAGACCACCTAGAAATTCAACTTTAATATCAATAACACTCATACTTGTTTGGTTTGTGGTTTACTGGATAAGTGTTTGATGAATTGAGAGAGAAAAAAAAAGAAATGGTGGAAAGTCGATTAATGAAATTCGGATATAAGCAATGTTATAGAACTACTTTTTATAGAATCCTCCCCTTAAAAGCGGCTTACAATTTTAAAACTAACTTGGAAGGAGAATGGCAAGTGATATGAAGAAATGAACAACTTTATCAAAATTGAATGCCATTTATTTATACGAACTCTTAATCCTCTCCCCAAACGTAGAGACTTCTATTTTGAAAAAAATTACAAGGATCTCCGTTTTAAACCAAAATTTTCCCCCTGGCTTTTTTTTCACCCTTACTAAGCTTTAATGTGGCAAACGTTTGAATCAGATGGACTTATGAAACATTGGAATCAACACCAAAGATAATTAGAGATCTTGATTGAACAGACCATCAAATCTTTATCTACTCACGAACAATTAATAATAATATATAGAAATTACCATGTCAGAAACAGCTTTGGTAGAAGGTGCCACTTCAAATGACGAAACACCTGCTGAAAGACCTATAATGAACGCTGCATTGCTAAGACTTAAGCTTCTTAATGTATTGAAAAAGCTAAACAGCAATCCAAAATCCAATGTCGATGAACTATTTGAAACTGAGCTGTTGCCATTCATCAACAGCGTTTTAACTGAAATTGAAAAGACCGACTCTTTTGAGATTTTAAGTGTTTTGAAATTATTATTAAACTTCTCCATACATGTCAACAACCCCTTGCCAATCATAACCAAGATCATTCAATACTTTATTATTGAGAAGAAACACGACAAACTTCAACTCGACATCAATCAACAAAATGCTCAAGGTAACACACCATTACACTTGGCTTCGTACTTGAACAGATTCGATGTTTGCAACTTGTTATTAACAGACTACAAAACAATTATCAACGACACCATAGTGAACAACAACAATTTACAAGCATTGGAACTTACCAACAACTTTAAGCTTTATGGACTTATGGTTGATTTACGTAATGAATACATCAAGGAAATTGCCAGTGAACTAAGACAAGCCTTCAACAACAGAGACTTTGAACATTTAGAAAGTGTTTTAATCGAAAACCCTAGAAACAAGGAACTTCTTGATTTAGATGGGATTGATCCAACTACAGGTGACACTGTATTGATTGAATTCATCAAGAAGGGTGATATAGTCATGTGTGATTGGATATTGAAAGTTGGCAATGCCGATCCATTTGCCAGAAATGATATAGGCAAATTACCTAAAGATTACATTCAAGAATTGATTCAATTCGGAATGATTAAGACATCCAAAGTTCCTGTGGATAATCATAATAGTGTCAACACCAATCAGGCTATAGGAAGAGAACTTTTAAAAATCTTGGATAATGCCGCCAAAAACCAAACCATGTTGAATGTCATACAAACAAGTAATTTTGATGGTGTTTCTAAACAAGAAAGTGATTCCAAGAAGGATGATGATGGAGATAAACTTACAGCTCAGGAGATTACTGAACCTCCTATTGTGCAAGGATATTTGAAAAAATGGACAAACTTCGCCACTGGATATAAATTGAGATACTTCATTCTTAATCCAAAAGAAGGGAAACTTTCTTATTATAAGAACAAGAAGGATTTGTGGAACTGTAGAGGTTCATTAGATTTGAGATACTGTTTTGTGTACTTAAATTGTTCTGAGGGGTTGAAATTTGAAATAGCAACTCAAAGCACATATGCCGACAAGGATGGTGAGAGGCCTATGAGCCCATTAGAAATGAGTGATTCAAAGATGAACGTTGATAACATGGCCAATGGAGATGTGAATGGTGGCATTACTACTTGGCACTTGAAAGGTGATCACCCAGCTGAAACTAATAAGTGGGTTTGGTGTATTCAAGGAGCTATTAGATATTGCAAAGATAAGGATATGGAGGCTAACAAGAAGACAGCTAATGTTTCTAGAAACCCAAGTATTGTAGGCACAAGAAAGGTTATTAAGAGTGATGTCAAGGAGATTAATGAGGAGTTAGCTGATTTGTCTGTGAACAGCGATGTTAAAGTCAAAACCAATCCAAGAAACCCAAAGAAGACTAATATGCCAATATTCAATAGAAATATGTTGTCTGCATTGAATGATAACAACATCAAGAACATGTCCAGCGAGGAAGAGTATGACGAGAATGATTATGAAGATGAGGATTACATGTCAGATTATGACAACGAGTCTAAAACATCTGAAGTTGAAAACTCATCAACCACAACTTCCGAAGTTCTTGACTTTGAGGATGATCTTGACGAGAAGATTTTGCTCAAGCTCCAAAACAGATGGTCACAACTGGACAACAGCATTGGTCTTGAAATCACCAACTTGATTGAATTGTTCCAAGATTCCAACATGGATGAATCCAACAGAACCATTTTAGAAACTTTAAAGTCTGTCAAAATTTCTCAACAAAAGCTAAACTCCCAACACTTCAAGATGGTTGACAAGCATGAGAAGATAGTCAACAAGCTCAACAAGATCTTAAAGCTATGGATCCAATCTGTCAAAGAACTTGAGTTTGAATTAATTTCCAAGGACGACAAGATTGAAAGTCTTCAAAGGGAATTGAAAACCTTTAAAAAAACCCAGACCCTTAACTCCGAGAATGTTGAAAAAAACGTCGTTGATAAGGGGGAATCAGGACATGGCGGAATCACAGGGGAAACACTCAAAAACGAAACAAACGAAGGGTTGGATGAACTTTCTTCTGATGATGAGTTTTATGACTTTGAAGAGCCAGAACAAGAACAACAAGAGATGGTTGTGTTGCCTAAAGACGCTGGTGCGTTGAATGTTGATTTGCAATTGAAACAAAGAGTGAGTGATTTGATTGATAAGTATAATGCACAAACAACTTCTGAAGCAGCCATGATCAAGAAGAGTTTCATTGATTTGTACAACAATGCTGAATTAGAGAGATTCTTGATGATTTTGACTGATGAGTCATTTGAAGGTTATGAAGAAGGTCCAAGAATGAAATTAGCCCTATCAGCCGATGAAAGACCTAAAGTATCTTTATGGTCAGTATTGAAATCCATGATTGGTAAGGATATGACCAAGATGTCGTTGCCAGTGACATTCAATGAACCTACTTCTTTGCTTCAAAGAGTTGTTGAAGATATGGAGTATGTGGACATTTTGAACAAGGCTTCCACATTTTATCAATCATCAACATTGAGAATGTTGTATGTAGCCATCTTCTCAGTATCGCCTTATGCATCTACCACCGGAAGAATAGCCAAGCCATTCAATCCATTATTAGGTGAAACATATGAGTTTGTTGAGCCATGGAAGAATTATAGATGTATTTGTGAACAAGTATCCCATCACCCACCTATTGGTGCCATACACATGGACTCTCCAACTTGGGAGTATTATGGTGAAAGTAATGTTGATGGTAATTTCAATGGTAGATGTTTTGATTTCAAGCATTTGGGTAAATGGTTCATCAACCTTAAGTATGGACTTGAGGAACATGAGGAATTGTATTCATTCAAAAAGCCAAATAACCAAGTCATTGGTATTCTTACAGGTAATCCTCAAGTTGACAATTATGGTGAGATGGTTCTTCAAAATCATACTAATGGTGACAAGTGTGTGATTACATTTAAAGCCAGAGGATGGAGATCCAACCATGCTTATGAAGTCAAGGGTGAGGTATTCAATGGTAAAGGTGAGAAGGAGTGGGTCTTTGGTGGTCATTGGAACAGCGAGATTTTTGCCATGAGATGCACCACTGCCTTATCAGCCAAGGATGACAAAGAATTGATTAAGAGTGCTAACATCAAGAATACTGAAATCAAGTTTGATGGGTCTAAATTCCTTGTTTGGAAAGTCAATGAAAGACCAAACTCACCATTCAACTTGACTCAGTTTGCCATACAACTTAATGCTCTTCCTTCACACTTGCCTTCACACTTACCAAGAACAGATACAAGACTAAGACCAGACCAGAAGTGTATGGAAGATGGTTTGTACGATAAGGCTTCTAGTGAGAAGAATAGAGTTGAGGAGAAGCAAAGAGCAGCTAGAAAGAAACGTGCTGCTGAGAACGTCAAGTGGGAGCCATCCTGGTTCAAGAAGGACAGACACCCTGTGACCAATGATGAGTATTGGAAGTTCAACCACGAGTACTGGGAAAGAAGAAAGACAGGCAAGTGGGACAACAAGTGTCCAGATATATTCTGATTATGTATGTTTATTAACCTATTTTGTTATGATTTGAAAAAAAAGGTGAAGTTCCACTATGGGATGTGAATCACTCTATTTTTTTTTTGGGAAAAAAGGCGTCGTACGAAGGTTTAAAAAATACGCGGTTTAACATTGACGTGATCTGTCTCATTTTAAAATCGTTTAAAACCACATTGAACACAACTCCAAAGACTTTGAACCATAGACCAACATAGACCAACATGGACGAACAAGTGATTGAACTGATTTTGCTGAGACACGGCCAGTCTACACTCAACTCGAAAAACCTCTTTTGTGGATGGATAGACCCTCCATTGACCGAGATTGGTGTTGAACAAGCCAAGTCAGCAGCAAGTGAAATACGCAAACATCTCTCCCCAATTTCTAAACCAAGTGTATCTTTTTGCAGCAGACTGACAAGAACCAAACAAACTTTGCTGACGATTTTGAAGGAAATAGATACTCTTAACAATAATGATGTTGAAAAGACATCTGAGAATGTCATCATTGAGAAACATAACCCTTTAATTTTTGACAATGTTCCTATAAACCCTTCTGTTGACAAAACGGGGTATAAATTTTATAGTTCATGGAGATTGAATGAGAGACACTATGGATCATGGCAAGGCCAAAACAAAAAGAAAGTTTTGAATATAGTTGGAGATAAGGAGTATATGCAAGTGAGAAGGGATTATGAAGGGAGACCACCTGAAGTAAATTTAGATAAGGAGATGGAGCACAAGAAGGCTGATAATGAGGAGATGCGTTTTGGAGAGAGTGTCCAAGAAGAGTATGAATTCAAGGAGCCGAATAGAAGTGAGAAGTACCAAATGGAGTATCAGTTTGGAGATGTCAGTTTACCTAAATCCGAAAGTTTGAGTGATGTGTTGACAAGAATGACCCCATTGTTGGAGGATTTCATCTTGCCGAAGATTATAGAGTGTGAAAATAAAACAGGAATGATTATTGCCCATGGTAGTAGTATCAGAGCCATGTTGATGAAGTTGCTAGGCTTGGATGAAAACGAAATCAAGGGCGTCAACATCCCAAACGGAATGCCAATGATAGTGAAACTTTCATACGAGGAAGTGCCACACAAAAAGAAGTTTAAGTTTAAATTTGTTGATAGATACTACCTTGACCCTGAACTAGCTGCCAAGAGAGCAGAGCAAGTCAAAAACGAAGGCAGAACCTAATGTATTGCATATATATAAGAATGAATAAATTCACGTTTAATGATAATTGAAAGTAGATGTTTATTTATTTGTTATATATAGATAAATGCTGATCTTCAATGTATAAAAATCATTTCCATTCACTTAATAGTTTTGCACTTTTTTTCACCCATAATTTCCGTAGGTTTAAAGTAAATTGGAAATGTTTATTTAAAAAAACCTTCTAAGTTTAGTTTTCTAAATACTCAACGTTGTCCTTGGCGAACTTCATGGCGAATCTTAAGCTTTCGTCGCCAATCTTCAGTTCGTGTTTTAATTTGATGTGTCTACTCAAGGCATCACCTCTGCTGAAAGTCTTCTTATGACCTTCAACCTCACCTAGCTCCTTAATGCAAATCAAACATCTGTATAATTTCTTTTGTTTGCTGTGTATGGTCTTGGTGTGTCTGACCAAATCGTATGGTCTGGAGAATGATTTCTTACAAGTGGAGTGATCACATTTGAATTCTTCTAATCCGGTATTAGACTTTAACTTTTCATCTTTTAATAAAATTTCAGCCTTTAAAGAAGATATGATGGATGAGTCTTGGACTTTGGATTTCTTTAGTAGTTCAGTGGCTAGTTCTATTGGCTTGCTGGAAAACTTAGAAGCATTGTCCTTGGTTTTCAAGTTCTTGCTAGGAAGCTTGACGCTGTCCAAGATATTCTTTTTAAATGCGTTTTGGGCAGACAAGTTTTTAGTATTGTCAGAAAAATCAAAGTTCAACTTTTTTAGCACTTCTTGAGCTGGTAACTCAATACCATCTTCACCCTTGATGAAAATGTTATAATCACTGACGGACTTGGATGGTGCTGCAGCCTGACTGGCATTATTAACATTCAAGGCTTGGGGTAGGTTGTTTTCAGCTTCTTGGATCATTTCATTAATATCATCCATGTTATATTCCGGAGATGAAAAGTGTTTTGGGTTGATTTGGGTAATCATTGGGTTAATGGTGTAGTTCATGTCGTCGTAGTCTTGTTTCTTCAAAGTTTCCTTGTTATTCTTATAAATGTTCTTCAAAGTGTCATCAACATTTTCTATATCTTGTTGGTAGTATAACAAATCATTGTCTCTGCTTGTGAAATCCATATCTAAGTCAATGTCATTGTCTACAATGTTGCCTCTGCTCAATGCGCTGTTGGTGTTGTAATAGTAATAATTGCTTGAAGATGGATTGAAATCCAAGTTGTTTTGAGAAAAAGATCTATCATTGTCTAGTACTAAATCAGAAGCCATTAAAAAGCTGCCTGAAGAGCCAGTTGGAGTGGCACCTTCAAGCTTTTGACTATTAACATTAGAGGCAGATGTTGCTCTAGACAGAGAGTGACCTTTGTTCATGTTCATCTTTTTTTTCATCAAGTACTTACCAAATAAGTTTCCTGAAGAATTGCTGTTAGAAGTATTTTGAGACAGACTGATCTTGTTACATCCAATTGGAGTTAAAGGAACAGCCAATGAGTTGTTGAATTTGTTGCTCATGGCGTAGATCTCATTACCTTCAGGGTTCAATGACATGTTGTTGCTGTCAGTTCTTTGAATGATGGATGAAGTGACTTGAGTATCAATGTTGTTTAGTTGTTGTTTATGATTCATATTAGCAGAATTGGAATGGGTATTTATAGCAACTAATGTTTAAAGTGATAAAACAAGTGAAATGTGTATGTTTAAATACCTGGATAGGTTTTTTGTATATTATAATATCAATTATTGTTTAATATAAAAAAAAAAGAACAAATATCCTTAAGTTTATCCTTGTGATTGCTTGGTAGGGTAGACGTTTATATATTTGATTATGTAATCTTACATTTGCAATAATCAAAGAGTGCCATTTTTTTTTTAAAGGGGGAGAAAAAATGAATATGCTCAAAACATTCTTCAACGACCAGAGAAAAAATAAGGCGGAAGAAAAAATTTTCTCTAACAAATTTAAAAAGACGTTTAACAGAACAATCTGAAACGTAGCAGAATGTGTTGATACTGAATTTCAAGTTGACAGCGTATACACTTTATTTATGTTGATACTTGCTGCTAATAATAATCTGTTGAGGGAAAAATAAATAGGGGTAAAAGTTGATACTTGTTCTTATTAATAGTCCAAATGCTTATCTCCGCCGTTTAGAACTTTCTAGAAAAAAAAAAATAAAATTTTCCATCTTTTTTTTCTTTTCTAAACGCGCGCTTAAAAGTATTCTTACTTAGAAATGCACCCACAAAAAAAAACAGTCGTTATCTTTCGTTTCCCAATTAGGAAATGTTTAATTAATTAACCCTTTTAACTAATACATAATAATTATAAATCAACCTCCTCACCTCTGTTTTTCTTGGTCAATCCGTACTTCTTGATTCTGATTGATTGGATGTTGATGAATCCAGAAGTGTCAACTGGAGAGAAACCAGTCAACTCGTCCATGGAGGATTCAATGGCATTGTATAAGATTTCACTGTCGGAGTATCTACCAATAACTGTAGACTTACCCTTGTATAGAACCAATCTGACAGTACCATTGACACTTACTTGGGATGGCTTGATCATGCCTCTGATGTATTCACATTCAGGAGTGAAATAAGCACCGTTGTATAGTAATCTGGAGTATGTTGGGGTGACAAATTGGTCTCTTATTTGTCTAACTTCCTTGTCCATGGTCAAACCTTCCAAATCAACATGGGCTTGTCTCAAAATTGTTAATGGAGCCTGCTCGTAACAACCTCTGGACTTCAAGTTGATGTATCTGTTTTCAACAATATCAATTCTTCCAATACCGTGTAATCTTCCTAACTTGGAGGCAGTCAAGAAAATGTTCAAATCACCAGTAACAGTTTCAGTGATTTTTCCTTCAGCACCATCCAACAAATCAATCTTGGTAGGTAGACCCTTTTCAAAGGTTATGTTAATGAATTGTGGAGTGTTTGGAGTGTTGTCAATGTCATTGATCAACTTCCACATATCCTTTGGTGGAGTGGTGTTTGGTTCTTCTAAAATACCAGCTTCATAAGAAATATGAGCCATGTTTTCATCAGTAGACCATGGCTTGGCACCAGTTTGGGCAACTGGAATTCCCTTCAAGGCAGCATAATCAATCAAATCCTTTCTACCCTTGAACTTTTCACAAAATTCAGGTAATCTCCAAGGAGCAATGATTTGGATTTCTGGATCAATGGCATAGAAACCTTGTTCGAATCTGATTTGATCATTACCCTTACCGGTACAACCATGAGAAACAAATTGACAGTTGTTTTCTAAAGCAACAGACATTTGAGCCTTGGTGATGACTGGTCTGGCTAAGGCAGTACCTAATAAGTAGACATCTTCGTAAACGGCATTGACTTGAACAGCTGGGAATAAGATCTTGGAAACAAATTCTTCTTGAACATCAACTAAGACGTACTTGGTGGCACCAATGGCCAAGGCCTTTTTTTCAGCAGCTTCGAAGTCTTCTTCTTGACCAACATTGGCCATGAAGGCAACAACTTCGTATCCTTGGTCCAATAACCAAGCTAAGATAATGGAGGTATCCAAACCACCAGAGTAGGCCAAACAAACTTTTCCTTTAGACATTATGATTTTTATAAAATAGTATTACTATGTGTATGGTATTTTATTTTACTTTTCTTCTAAGTAGAAAATATTTTAAAGTTGAAGTTACTTCAGATCACCTAGCTGTTTATATACAACCATCTTGCCTGCCTATCGTGAATCACCCATTTTTTTAATTTTTTTAAAAAAATGGCTAAACCGTGTTAATCAGCGTATAATCGGTGCTTTTTTCCGACGTGATATTTCGGTGTTTTTAAGCGATTAATGGTCTTTACCCAAGCAAGTTTGAGTCATTTAAGGTTAATTTGAAGCCGATGGGAGCAGGAGTTAAGTACTAAGGAGAAATAATGTGACATAGACAGTAATCGTTATAGTCATTTCATAATGAGTGTGTTTATGGCATATGGAGAGTACAGCACACGTGATTCAAATCTTGTTCACGGCTTAAACCTCTCCACACTATCAGGGTTTTTTACGGAGTTAGAAGCAATTGTCTCCCAAAAAAATTATTACAAAAATCAACTTTGACAAAAATCTGTTTAGCCAGACAAATTATAATTTAGATATCTCTTTACCAAACCAAACTATCACAAGATGATTAGCAGAGTAGCACAATTAAACAAGTTCAGAGTAGTTCAAAAGAACTTCTCCACATCATTCATGGCCTTCAATGCCAACAGACCACCTCCTCTAGATAACATTCTGCCTATCAGAAGAGCCAATGAAACACACGAACAAAAGCTGAAAAGATTAATATACAAGTCTAGAAAGAGGGGTATTTTAGAAATGGACATCATCTTATCTGGCTTTGCTGCCGAATACTTGAACAAGCTAAACAAGAACGATTTGGAAAAATACGATTTGTTGTTGGATGAACTTGATTGGAACGTTTATAGATGGATCACCGATGAGGGTTTGGATGTGAGCAAGATCACCAACACACCTAATGGTCAAGAAGCCGTTGGAACAGGTGGTGGTGTTGATGTTCCTGAACACTGGAAGAATGAGACTATTATTAAGATGTTGAAGGAGTATGTTAATAGAGGCAAAGGATTAAAGGTTCCTGAGATCTATGAGTATTGATAAATCTTGATTTATATAGGGGGAGAGGTTTAGCTTTTAACTCCGACACTAATGATTTTCAATTTTTGAAAAGTTTTTTTTTTTCACGCTGAGGAAAAAATTTTCACGTATCAGTTTTCTCTTTCTTTTTTTAAAAAATATTTTTAGAACATTTTGAAAGAAAGAGATGGTTTAAGAACACCATAACCGAAAACACAATTATCTACATATATATTTAATTACAAAAGATGGGTGGTACTAATAAGAATATCAAGCAAATGCAAAAAACCAGAGCTCTTGTAGAGTCCACATCTGCAGTAGCAAATCTACCACAGCTGAAAAGAGTCAGATTAAAATCCATGAACAGCAACACCTACATGGCTGAATGTAACACCATTTTAGTCTCATTACTACAATGTTGGTCTGCCTTTGATATGCCTAATGCCAGATCCGAATCCATAGACACCGCTTACAAGACCGGAAACCGTTTGTATGATGAATCCGTTAAAGCTGCTGGTGGTAACATAAACAAGAATAAACTAGTCCAAGGTGGTACCAACCAAGCCAAGGCCAATAAATGTACTTCCTTGATGAACGATCTAATCCACTGTGCAGATGGTAAGTACGGTATGAGAGACTCACAAATAGAAAACACAGGTGTAGGTCTTCCTAAAAATCATAATTTCTACTACAGAAAGTCAGCCGATACCAGCAACAGTGCAACTCAATTCAACGATAAGATAGCTAGCATGTACACCAGAATCACCGGTAAGAGTCCTAAAGGTGTGAATATCAAGCCAAACAGAGAATAAAAGGTGTTCATCATGTAAATAAACAGTTTAATGATCATTATATATCTATAGTCATTCATTTTGGTTTAAGAATACAATTTCTTCCATCTCTTTCTTTGCTATCATCAATCAAATACCAGCCCGGCAAGTATGCGACTTGAGCAACATCAACTTTTTCTGAGTTTTCTTTATCAAACAATTCTCCATTCTGAAGATTTGGGTTTGTAGGTTCATTAAATAGCCAAGGGTTGGGCACTGTTTCTGAAGGTTTTCCAAGAGAGGTGTATCCAAGTTTATACAACGAACAATGCGGTTCCTTGCTGAAAAGAAGGAATGACCATACATTCTTCAATGTCCAGTCGAGTATCGGTTGGATTCGAATAAACTTCGGATAGTTCTTGTCTGTTGGTTGGATCGCCTCCATCTTGTAATTGATCGCATCTGTTTGTCTGGTTCCAAGAAGTATGCCTATGTTTTCATTGTGCTTGGATTGCCTGCTGCCAAGATATTCTCGAAGTGTATCCACCATGCAGTTTGTCTTGGTGACGTATAAATCAAGGTTGTAGAGAGATTTACTCTCTTGAATAAACCCTATGAGTTCAGAGAAGTTGTCATATGTTTTTAGGTAAACTGCTGGTATTTTGACTTTTTTAGATTGTAAGAGTTGCGCAAACTTCTTGTATATGCTGGCAAGGTAAATGATCATCAAAACTTGACAATCTTTGCCTCCGTTGTATGATATTGAAAGATAACGTTTTTGAAAATCATCATTGTCTACAAATGGTGTCCATCTTTCAAGAATGGTGTTTGTGAACAAGTCCAAGCAGTCTTTAAGTTTAAGTTTTGTGTCTATAATGATGTCGGAAGTTTCCTCAAGACTTAAATATCGGCTCGTAATATCATGGCATCTTCGACATACCTCATACAGATCCATGCTAGATGTCATTTTCTGTATATAAAATAGAGTGTGATTGTTTGGGTTTTGGTGAACTTTATAGACCAAGTTATAGGAACTTCCTCTTTTTTTTCCAGAAAGCGAAAAAAAAAAAGTCAAAGTATCCTTCAAACGATCTTCGTTTTGAAATTTGAAAAATATTTTAAAACCTTAATAATCTAGATTACTAACGTCATGTCAAATGATGTCTTATCAAATATTTATATACTTATGGTCTCTGCTGAGCCAATTATACCATACTCGCTATTAATTCCAATTATTCTAATCGTTCTTTTCTCAAATCAGAACCCTTCTAATGCTAAAGCTGCCTTTTTCAATCTTCTTATACCCTCTTCGTATTTGCTTGGGTCAAGGATCATGTCTGCTGTCAGTTTACTCAAGTTGTTCACCAGCAACTGCAAATACTTCTTCTCCTCTTCCTTCATACCCAGATTGTCAAAGTCATTGACTTGTGTCATGCTACCCACCAGACTCTCCATGGTGTTCAAATTAAAATTATGCGGCTGGGGTTTACTATTCAATTGTCTTCTAATCGACTTCTTCATCTCCTTTGATGATGAAAGACTATGTTTTTCAGAAACAACATCCTCATACTCATCATCCTCCTCTTCTTCTATGTTGTTTGTTTCAGTCACATCTTCATCCTTATATGAATCAATGAAACTATTCTCAATCATCGTATCAGTTTGTGTGAAGTTAGGCACACTAATCTTTTTGACCAATGTATTCGTCGGCTTGCTAATCCCTATATTTTGTGCATATGTACCCACAAGGTTATCCTGGTTTGTCTCATCAATGGAATTAGCTGCACTGTAATATTTATCCAAAGATTCGGTGCTTTCCAAGATAGATCCTTGATATTCGACTTGATTTGGCTTTTCAAACATCAATCCATGTTCACCAACAGGTTCGTTGCCAGAAGCTATGGACTTGAGTTCCTCAAGTTGTTCAGAGAGCTTGTCTTGAACATCATCCAGACTTTGTCTTTTTATTTCATTCTTTTCTTTTTGTAAATCAAACTTCCTAGGTGAAGTTGGCAGTCTTCTATTCTTGGATGGAGAAGAGGGCTGGCTTCCATTGCTCAACATCTTGCTGAGTTCTGAGCCTAATGATGATGCGTCTGTGGATATTGGTCTGTTTCTATTTCTCATTGGTGGTTTGATCTGATTTTCTTTGGTTACATTGATCATCTTCTTCCCCAATGAGTTGGAGTAGAATGATGGCGTTGGTTCCTCGTCTTCTTGTATACTCTTTTCATTAATATCTGACAATACCCTTTGATTCTCCATTGGTGTGTGTACTATTGAATGGGTTGTTGTTTCATTGACATATTGTGTATCATCGTTGACATTTGCCATGTCGCTAGTGGACCCTGTTTTGTCAGCCAGGTCCAGCATTTTGTTCAAACGGTTCAGTTGTTTTTTCTTAGTGTTCTTGTCAGACTGCATCTTGTCTAATTTTTTTTGCAAATGGGTTTTCTGGTTTGTTTTCTAAAGCAGATCAAAGTAACATCAAAAGTTACAATTTTATTTTTTTGAAAAAAAGGCACTTTCCCTCTAGAGTTAAAAATATCAAAAACTCTTAAGTTTTTTTTGGATACGTTCCAAAAAAAAAAAAACTGTTGATTCCCCCTTAGCGGCTTCAAGATCTTCAATTCTATCCTAATTGGGAAGTCCTTGCGTAAACAATTATGCAAAAGACTTTGCCCATACAATATACATAAAGAGAATGCAAAGAACATTCATGCTAAGGTTATGCTTTGTTTATATATCAGATCAATCTCCCTCAACAACGTCTTCAAAATGATCGAGTTGTGTCCAACTCTTCCGTGTTGCAGATTGTCATTGTGGCTGGATGAAAAAATGAACCCCTTTTCTTGGCTGTTCATATTCAACAGTTTCTTTGGTGATGAGTGCACCGATGAAATCGCAGACAGGTTCTCCATGTTGGTCTTTTTAGGCGATTGTTCCCAAAGACTCAGCAAGTAGTCTCTAACAAGCTTGAAGTTTTGAGTTCTCTTTGGGAACATGTCACCTTTGTTTAAGTCTTGTTTCAAGTTATTGTAACTGTTGGTTTTTTTGCCCATAGAACCATTTTGACCATTCTCCTTGTTCATGTAAAAGTTAATTTTGAAGCCCACATACTGCTTGAAAACAAGCTTTAAGAATTTCAAAAAGTCGATTTGAAGAATTAATGATCCTTGGTACTTGTCCAAAATCACTTGCACTATTTCAAAGAAGCTGGCATGATCAACTATGAACAACGACAATGGCGAGTAGTCTTGTGAGAATTGTAATTCAGTATCATCTCTAGTGACATTATCACTTTCTTCATTCTCAGCAGATATAGTCATTGAAGAAAGCAACTTGTGTATAGACTTGAAGACCAAATCAAAGGAATTGGATTTATAATCCTCAACTTTCTTTTCATCAGCACCAAAATTCTTGATCAAGTTCATTTCAATAAAGCCGTTCAAGAACAATCTCAAATCTATGTTCACATCCTTCTTGCCGTCAATTGTAAGTTGCATAGTCTTGACATTAGGAAAAGATATAATCTTAGCATTCAACAATACATGGCAACAATTCGATAAAGTATCAATGGCGTATGTTGAGTAAGTGATATGATTTTGAAGGTATATTATGGAAACATAAGCAAAGTACTCGTAAATCCAAATTTCCAAGTCTAAACTTTTGTTGTCGAACTCTATGGACAAGTCGGCAATCAACTTAATAATCAATTTCAAGTCGTACCTGTGATACTTGATAACACTGGTGTCATAAGAACCTGGATCTAGTTTCAAACATGATAGCTTTTCACAAGTTGCTAATAAAAAGCTCTTGTTTATAAACATCAACTTGGTGGATGGCTGGAAGGTGAACATGTTGTAAATAAGCTCAAAGACGTATCTGCAGAACTTGAAGTCCAGTATGTCATCGAACTTTAGTTGTAATAAATGATCACATATATCCTCAAACATCCACTTGTTGAAAAACTTCTTTTGAATGAAAATACTCTTGTTCTCTATGGAGTCAACTCTTAAATCATTGTACATGTCAATAGTAGACTTCTTTTGATTCAGGTTTCTTAAAATATTGTTCAAAACCTTGACTAAAAAGTAGTCCCAAGTTTTTCTATTCTGAGTAATCTTCTTAGTCAAGAGTTTCTTGATTTGAGATGTTGACATGTGGGCGTTGATTTCTGTTATTTTTAAGAAAAATAACTTGAACACTTCCAAATCATTGTCACTATCAAATATGTCAATTTTAACCAAATAATCAACCAATGGGTTGTATATGCTGATGTAGTAGTCTCCAAATTTGTTAATAACATAAAATGACATTTTGAGAATCAGCTTCCATACCATGTTGTCAAACTCCTCAAATGACATGGCCAATTTGTGCATGAAATTCAAAATCAATGGTGACGGAGTCAGACTCTCAATGCCATTATTTAGTAAACAAATGTATATCCACATTTTTATAGTCTTCAAGTTTTCTGGCGTAGGTTCATCCAAGATTTGACTCCAGTATTGGATCAAACAGTCACTCCCATTCAGAGCCAAGAAGTTGTGTAACATTGCCTTGATCTTAGAAGTCATTTCCAAGCCTAGTTTATCTATCTTTCCAAATATAATCTTGAAAAATGTCATTAGATTATAATCCAATATTTTACTCTTTTTGAACACAATCAACTTGTTTAATATCAATTTGGTCAACTCATCATTATTCAACTCTTCAATAATCTTCAAGAACTCAAAGCTGTTTAATTTTTCAATTTCCATCTTTTCAATGATAAAGTCTGTTCTTGCCAGCGCCACAAAGGCTTCTTGCAAACTGTGAGAATTGAAATTTTTAGCATTTTTAGTTTTTGGCTTGAATGGAGAATCTTGCAATGCCATGCTATGACCAGTATCAAACTTGTCATTCTTATTAGCATTTCCTTGTATAGAGTTCTCAACAGCAATAAAATCATCATCAAACATTGTGGCATTATTGTCATTATCAGCTTCTCTAAACTTCCTCAACTTATCATTCTTCAGTTGGACATCATCCTCCTCTTCAAAGAGCCAGTTGCTATTCTTAGTGGCATCTATGTATTTCTTCTCAAGCAAATCCTTGGCACTTGGTCTTTCAAAAATATTCTTATTAAACAAGTAATCTACAAACATCAACGAACTTGAACTCAATCTTTCTCTATCCTTCTTGGCAAATATGAAATAATCATGAACAATGGCGTAACAAACAGCCTCTCTGTTATTCAAGTTGTAAAATGGTGGCTTTCCGGTAAGCATTTCAACCAAAGTGGATCCTAATGACCAAATATCCGATTTGGAATAAGCACCCTGCCCCAGCAGAATTTCTGGTGCCATCCAATTGGGTGAACCTATACAAGTCATTGCCACTCCTTCGTTACCATTTCTTACACCAGATTTAAGAGTGTTGGTGATCTGTGTTGAAATACCAAAATCAGCTAGCTTGATAATATTTTCGTTGGACGACACAAGCAAATTTGCACACTTGATATCTCTATGAATCACACCTTGATCATGCAAATACTTCAACCCTTCAAGAGTTTGTCTTATGTATCCTTTTGCAAGGTTTTCGGGTATGAATTTCCCAGGAAAGATGGTTTCATCATTCATCATGTCCTTCAAAGATCCGTGGGAACAATACTCCAAAAATATGAGAAGTTCACATCTTTGTGATTTTATCCTTCTGTTGAATGCATTTTTATTATTTTCTTTGCGATTGACTCTCTTTTCAAACCCGAAACATTTGACAATGTTCTTGTGTGAAAGGTTTTGAACTAGGTTGATTTCCGTCATGTAATCCTCAATGAACTCATCTTCTTCAACTTGTACAGCCTTGATGGCTAAGACTTCCTTGGTGGTTATGTGCTGAGCCTTGTAGACAGTTCCGTATGCTCCGTGGCCTAGCTTTGAGAGGATCTTGTAAGAGCTAAATTTGTTGGCGTTCGAAGAACCCTTTGTTCGTTTTTCAATCTCCATTTTGTGACAGAAATTATGTAAGGAAGTGATGGTTTATATAAGTTGTATATTCAGCTTAAGTAGACCTATGCTCAGTATATTCTTTTTTGGTCATAAACACATCTTACTCTTCTTCTGTTTTTTTGTGTATACGTTGACAATGATTTTAGTTTTCGTAGAAGTAAAAAAATGGAAGGAAGATCAAAGGTGTAAACAAAAAGTCGGTGTTAACAAAACCCCATAAAAAAAAGAGAGCATACAAGCACAGGTTTATTGAAAACACGACGCGTTAACATTCACATTTGAAATTTAGCAATCAAAGTCTAATGATGATCTCTAGGTCCTAATAGTAAAGTGGTATTAATTTTTGTATATAAATTTTTTTTGGAAGAAAAAAAGATAAGCATATCTTCCAATTATTCAGTCTTTTGGCGTTTGGTTTCTGGTTCAGCGTCTTCTTCTTCATCTTCTTCAAGTTCTTCTTCTTCCAAAACTTCTTCTTCTTCCTCTTCTTCCTCTTCTTCGCCTGATTCTTCACCACTTACATCTGATTCTTGTTCGCCATATGCATCGTCTTCTTCATCCTCCTCTTCCTCTTCTTCAGCTTCTTTATTTTGCTTTTCAAACTCCTTCTTATCGCCATCCTTATCTTCTTCATTATCCCAAGGAATGTTGAACTTAGTAACTCTTGGCTTATTGACTAATATGTTTCTAGATACTTCTTCGATGATAACCTTCTTTGGTGGTTCTTCCTTGTATTCGTCCTTTTCATACTCATTATTCACATAGTAACCAACCCTTACAAATTCCTTATCGTTGTATAAACCACTTAATAACATAACAGTGACGGAAACGACTTCTTGTTGTGGAATGATCTCATGGTTTGGTGGTGGACATTCCATGACGAACTTGGAAATTCCGACAGGAATAGGACCAACTAAGATGGAGTCAAGAACTTGGTCGTGATCAGCAGACTTGGAAGAGCCTACGTAAGTCAGCTTCCACTCCAAGTCGTGTTTCAATTCTTCAGAACATTCAAAGGTGATTTCCAATTTGAAATCATCGGTGAACTTGGCTGGATTGTTTAGTAATTGGACATTGACTAATGAAATAGCAGACATCGTGATATATTGTTGATTGATGTGTTATATGTGGTTATTTCTATGTATCTTTTTAGTTAAGATTATGATTTAACTTTTCAAAATTTTTAAAAAAAATAACACATCTTGTGTGGTAGAAAAAAAGAGGATTAAAAATTTTACGTGTCTGTGTGTATGTGGTTTATTTGGTAGCGGTGGCTGTACACGTGATCTACACTCACCATTAGTCCGTTTGGGGTAAATTTTTAATTTCCAGTTTAGGACATAAAAAATTTCACGTTTCTTTTTTTAGAAATTTACGTTTGGTGTGTGGCGCATTTTTCATATGAAATTCCCTCAGTGGAACAATCAATTTGTATTCCCAATTAGGAAACATGAGAGGTTTTTCCACAAGAGAAAAATAAAAATTTTTTTTAAACCGTTTTTTTTTCTTGGCACACTGCATACACATTCTAGACATATCTGTGCGCATTTGTCTAAGGACAAAGACCGTTTTTTTATATCAAGCTGCTTGGGCCATATGCATGTACACACTTTGTCCAACTACGTGGTGGAGTTAAGCAGCGGTTTTATTTTTTCTGTTCTGGCAGGATCAAAGTGAGCACAACTGGCTGAGTGATGCTCTTGCTGGACAAAGTTGGGAATTTTTTTTCATACGTTCATACTTAAACTGGGTGTTAGGAAAATCAATGTTTTACATTTGTGTAGGATAATTCTCAATAGTTAAATAGATAGATAGAGAGAATGTGAAGTTAAACCAGCCAATTATACCAAAAACACTTTTTAAATTAGTAAAAACCAACATTATTTGCTCTTATAACTATCTTTCTCTATTAATCTTACCAAAAACTCCAGTTTTAATCTGTTAATATTGAAATATCTAACCATAGTCATTCCTTACGAAAAAAAAAATTATATCAAACCTCCAGTAATTTATACTCCAGTATATCTTTCTAATCCACTACAAATATTGTTATTAACTTAAACTTTGCACTTACTATTATAAATAAAAATGTTGTACTTACCAATTATTGCTACTTTTGCTGCTACTGTTTCTGCTGTTAACAACAGAGAATTCACCACCATCAAGCCTGCCAAGAGACACCACGATCACAAGAACGCCGCCAGAGACAATGTCGGTACTGTTGTTGAATACTACAACAAGGCTGGTCAAGTTGTTGCCACTTCTTTCATCGAAGATGCTGCTACTGTTGCTGCTGATGATGTTGTAAACATGGACAACGTTGCTCAACCTACCACCACTTCTGCTGCTGCTGAAGCCACTAGTTCTTCTTCTGAAGCTACTTCCACCTCTTCCTCATCTTCTTCCGATGATTCCACCACCTCTTCTGGTTCTTCTTCTAGTTTCACCGACGGTACCATCAAGTGTACTGACTTTGATACTTTAGCTGAACAATCCGGTGTCATTGCTGTTGATTGGATTGGTTTGGGTGGTTACGCCTCTATCATGTCCATGGATGGTGACACCTCCACCACCTGTCAATCCGGTTACTACTGTTCTTATGCTTGTGAAGCTGGTCAATCCAAGACTCAATGGCCATCATCCCAACCATCCGATGGTAGATCCGTTGGTGGTTTGTACTGTGGTACTGATGGTTACTTATACAAGACCAACTCCGACTTTGACAACTTATGTGAAGATGGTGAAAAGACTGCTTACTTCAAGTCTGAAATCGACCAAGACATTGCCTTGTGTAGAACTGATTACCCAGGTTCCGAAAACATGGTTGTTCCAACTTTGTTATCTTCTCAAAGCTCCGCTGCTGTTTCCGTTGTTGTTGAAGACTCTTACTACCAATGGGAAGGTAAGCCAACTTCCGCCCAATACTACGTTAACAACGCTGGTGTTTCTGTTGAAGATGGTTGTATCTGGTCCACTTCCGGTACCACCGTTGGTAACTGGGCTCCATTAGTCATTGGTTCTGGTTCTTTGAACGGTGTCACTTACTTATCTCTGATTCCAAACCCAAACAACGAAGCCGGTACTAACTACAACGTCAAGTTTGTTCCAAGAGACGGTGCCGTTACTGATGGTGAATGTTCTTACATCGACAATGTCTACTCTGGTGGTTCTGGTTCCGATGGTTGTACTTACACCGTCACCTCTGGTGTTGTTGACATTGTTTTCTATTAAATTTAAAAGAAACAATGGTATGCGTGTTGAAGATTATTCTTTCACCATATTTGTAACATTTTCCTCCATATTACAGTTTTAAGGCTTCAATCAGTAAAAGAACAAAAAAAGGTTTCTTCCTATAGACCTGTTTCCAAAATTAAAGAAATTGACAACTGTGCACTTTAAAAAATAAATCAAAATATACCCATCATCATATAAGTGATACTCATCTACCAATTAGAAGTATCACGATTTGCTCTTTCCCAATTAAATAAATAACGATAAAGGTTGTCGTCTATTGTAATATTATTCCTATTAAATACCCATAGTGCATTACTCATAATTGAACTGCTGTTCACAGTCTGTATATATATTTCCCCACATACACATTGTGAATAACCATAAATACCCTATCCAGTTTGATTAACAATTAGATTCATCTTCAGCGTTTTTTGTTTTAGCCGTGCGATAACTTTTCCTACCTATATTTTTGGTGGAAACAATTACCACTTTTTCCCGCTATGTGAAGGTTTTCACGAAGTTAATATTCAAAGGTTTGGCATGATTGCAAACCCAAACAACGTTAATACCTCAACATGCAGGGTTATACCACCATATTCAAGTACTCTAAACAACTCAATCTTACTCCATCTTTGATCTTCAAAAGACAAAGACATTCATTCAGACCAGGCCAAACAACCCGTCGGAGAGTATACCCAAAACAAAAAACCACATACATCCCCAACCCACAATTCATTCCACCTACAAACGATCATTCCCAAGACTCTATTCTTTCTGTCCATCCTCTTCTTAATGAACCTACTTTAGTTTTCAAGAGAGAAATCGAATACATGAATTTAATCCTAGGATTTGAGCAAAGGAACTTATACAGAGTATTTAATGCACAGGGGTATGAACTAGGTGTATTTCGTGAGGAGGAGAAAGGGATTTGGTCCACCATTCAAAGACAACTTTTGAGAACCAGAAGACCATTCAGAATGCAATTCTGGCCTACTAACCACATGGAACATGATCCGAGTTTGACTATAGAAAGAGGGTTTAAAATTGTTAATTCAAAAGTTCAATGCGTGGTTCATGAAAATGAAGAGGAAAGTGATGTGGTGGCCGAAAGTAAACAAGTGTGGCATCTTTGGAGACGTAAGTATGATTTGTTTGCAAAAGATGATATGGATGAGGGATACTTGGACAAGTTCGCAGAGTGTGATGCTCCATTACTTTCTTGGGAGTTTTATAATAAAGACAATAATGGATTGATCAATTGTGGTGTTGATAGAAACTGGGCCGGCTTAGGGTTGGAGTTCTTGACAGATGTTGGTACTTATGTGTTAAGATTTGACCCAAACTTGAGTTTTGAAGGCTTGTTGGACCCATCTATGGTTGATTACGGCAAAGTTCTGACTCCTGAGGAACGTCTGGCTATAATTTGCCAAACTATCTCTATCGATTTTGATTTCTTTAGCAGACATTCTAATGGTAATGGATTCATGGTAGGAAGTTACGGTGGAGGTGATATCTAATAAATCATGTTAATAGAAAAAGTAAAATAACATAAGTTTTATATAACAAAATACATATATTACAATTCTAATAAGTTCAATTTCAATGATGGTTCCTTGATGCTGTGGTGAGAGTATGACAAACAAGTAACACCACCTGCATCTAGCATGAACCAAGGGTTATCAACCAAGTGAACGTAGTATGGTAAGGCATCTTGGCCATTAATTCTATACTTTTCATCAATGTAATTTTCCTCAACAAACTTATTGTTGAAATCATAAGTATCCATAGTAGTATTAGCCAACTTGACCAACTTGGCACAACCATTGACTTCGGATGGTCCTTCAATCAATCCCTTTTCATACTTATCAATGACATTAATGGCCATGAACCACAAAGCAGCCAAATATCTCAAACAATGACCATGGGCAAAGACGACAATATCACAATCCTCTTCAGTTTGCATTCCAGCTTCTTGGATTTTTTGAATCTTCTTGATGAACTTCCACAATCTGAACCCAATTTCTTCAGTTGACTCAGCCTTAGGGTTGAATTCATTCTTACACCCTTGGTTCCAAATGTTCCAAGAATCACCAAGTCCTTGTTCTTTTCTCATAGCCAGGATTTGTTTTGTCAACAATCCTTCATATTGGCCATATTCCCATTCCTTTAAATCTTCATCAATGATGAAATTACAATGTTCTAAGTCTTCCTTGTTGAAAATTAAATCTTTGGTGTCCTTGGCCCTCTTTCTTGGAGAAGAGAAGATGTACTTGATCTTATCGAAGTCGATGATGGTATGTAGCTTTTCACCTAGAAGAGTGATTTTTTCAACACCGTTTGGAGTCAGCTCTAAGTCAGTTGAGCTGGTGAATTGACCAGATTTAGACCATTCAGTTTCGGAGTGTCTGATTAAATAGACTTTAGGAGTTCTCTTAGCGGCCATGTTGTAATGTATGATGTTTTCTGGGGGGGATCATCTACTTTTCAAATTGTTAAATTATTTGTCAGACTTTTTTTGTTAAAGGATAAACGTTTGACAACTATCGGAGAAAAAAAAAAGACAAATTTTTCGACTACGATACAAGTCAGATTTTGAAACCTAAATGATCTTTTGATAAAAAATAAATTTGGTAGTTAAACGTAGTATATAGTGTGGTGTGAATCTTCAATGAGTGCAAGAGTCTAATGCTGTGAACGAACTGTATTGTCAGTACAAAAAAAAGAAGAAACAAACTCTCTTCCCTCTTCATATACCGACTTTCATTTTATCTTTAGTGTTTAGTAGAATATAATACCGTAGACGTATCTCTTAATTTCTTTTTATAATTATCCTTTTCATTTATTATTTATTTACAATAGTTCAGCACTTTTACTGGAGACTCTTGACTTTCTCATCTTCTTCTTTTGGACTCTTTGGAATAGTGTTACGACGTATACAATTACAGCTAGGATGGCCATCCAGAACAAGACCTTGATAATCTTTGCAATCAATGCCTTGAAGGAGAAGATCTTGCCGCTGCTATTCTTGCTGTTATTCTTATTGTTATTAGCGTTCAAGTCCATTTTGTTTTGAGTGACTCTTCCATTGCTCATGACAGTCTTCTTGTCACTCTTGGAGTTGGCCAGAGCCTTTTGTCTCAAATCTTGCTTCATCTTCTTTTGGTTGAAGTCCTTTGGTAGTAAACCTTGTTTTCTGTATAAACTGTTCAAGTCGAACCATCCATCTTTACCAGTGGAAGTAATTTCTCTTCTATACAAATCTAACAAGTATTCCAACTTCAAACCATCATTGCCGACTAAGTCCATAGGGTTTTCCCATAAGTAGTTGTAGACTCTCAAGTCGTTGATTTGGAAGTTGGCAGTTTGTTCACCGTTCAAGGCAGAAATACCGAATCTTAAATTACTACCACCTCTAACAAATGATTCAAACAATTTGTTTCTGCTGTTCAAGTTTTCAAAGTTCATCAATTGTTGCCAATCTTTACCGGTACCAGAGTAATCTATGTCGATTTTAAAGATCAATGAAGAAATTCTGATGATTCTTAGCTTGAACTTGGTTGGTTGGTATTCCATGTTACCTCTGCTAGTGAAGATGGAATCATCCAATGAAACCATGTCATGAGCAATAGACAAACCATCATCTAAATAGTTGTATTCATTACCATCAGCAGAAACAGACAAACAAGACAAATGTGGAGTCTTCAAACCATTCCATCTGTTGTCGTGAGTATTAACAACTTCACCGTTTTCAAAGAAATCTAAAACAATGTTGTCGGACTTCAAGTTCTTAGGGATACCCATCAAATCAACATTTCTGGTGTCAACACCTGTTTGTTCTAAGATTCTGTTTCTTTCTTCGTGGGAGGTTGGGTATTTAGTAACGAAGTCATCACTTTCTTGAGTGAAGAAGATGGAGAACCCATCACCTGGTCTTTTGTTGGCAACTTGCTTTTTCAGCTTGAAAGTACCTGGTTCTATAGAAATGGACATTTGAATTTCAAAGTCTGATGGTAAAGTGTTTTTGGATAACAAGACAGAATGTTTTCCGATATTTCCCTTTTCTAATAATCTCACATATTTGGTATTCTTAATAATTGGAGATCCTGTAATGTAAAAATTGTTGTGAAGAGTATCCAGATATGGCAATCTCAATGAGAATTTTTCATTCTCAAACTTGGATACTTGCGATTGTTGAGAGGTCATGAACAAATCATCAGCAGTGAATTCGTTCATGTACTTGATATTTTCGAAGTTGGTAACAGCACCACCTGAGAATAAGTATGTGATTGGTCTGATGATCAACAACCAGAACAATATGGCGAATATCACTAATCCCCAAAGTAAGTTACCCAAGGTCAATCTCTTGTTTATGATTCTCTTTTCATTAATTTCATCAACAACTTCAGATGAGAAGTTTCTTAATTTTTTCATAACACTTGTTTTTCTGCTGTTATTGCTAGAACCATATCTCATGTTGAACTTGTCGATTTCCTTTTCGATGTAATTATCGTTTCTATTGGAGGCACTTCTTTGAAAGACATTGAAGTTGCTGAAAGATCTATTTTTGTTGTTCTTGGGTTCGTCATTGGTTAAGGAAAATGATCTACTTGTATCGTAACCATTACTTTCAGAAACTAACCTGCTGCCGCTGGAAGGGTATTTACTGGTAGAGGAGTTTCTAATCTTTGGGTTGTTTAAAATAACACTTGGCTTTCTGGATTCGTTGTTGCTTATAGGTAGACCACCATCAAGACTTACACTGGCGCTTGATTTTCTTGAAAGCATTTTATATTATTATTTTTAAAAATATTTTTTGATCTGAATATTGGTCAATTAATCGTTCAATAAATAGGTGATTGATCTAGTAATAATTTATAATGCTTGCTGTTCTGCGTATGTGTATGTGGTTGCTTCCAAACTATCTCTTTATAACCATCAAAATCTATCTAAGAATCAAACATTGAAAAGTGCCAAACTGTTTGTTTATTGTTAATCAAAGAAGTGAAAAAAACAAAATAGCTAGAAAATTTTTCATGTACCAAAAATATCATTTTGGTGTGCCTTTGGGCCAGATCAAAAAAAAATTGCACAGCCAAAAAATTACAGTGACAGCTAATCCACTGCTGACTTATATCGGACATTGGGGTAAGTTTAACCTTGAACTACTTATATATAAGATTAGGCATCCTTGGTAGGTACTGTTATCTCCCAGACCTTCTCCCTAACACCAATGACATTCAACAATGCATTCAGCTTTCTCTTCTTGGTGTCCAGCTTCTGCAGCCTTTGTAGTTTAAATCCGCTCTCTTTCATCAACTTTTCCAATCCAAACTCAAAGGAGTATGTATGGAATTCCAAAGACTCTATTATTTCATTGGCATAAACTGTTTGACCTTTGATCTTGTTGGTTTTATCGTAAATCGAATCATTTAAATCTAAACATCTTTTCTTGGCCCAGTTGATTAAATCTTCTAAGATACCGGACTTTAAGTATACTCTTCTACATGACAAAGATGTAATGACAGCCTTCTTTTCAATTTCAATTACATCTTCATCTTCTTTTTCAACACTAAGAGTAGGTGTCTTTAGCACCACAGATGCAATTGGAGTGTTTCTATACACGATTATGTTAACATTATTTTTCAAAATCATTTTATCGTTCAAGTACTTATCATCTAAAATATACTTAGAAACATCAAACCCAAAGAACTTGATTCCATTCTCATCATTAATCTCTCTAAGGTTTTCTCTGAAATAATCCTCATTGATCACAGTAACAAACTTGAAAATAACTGTTCCTACAATGAATATCCACATGAAACCTGTCCCCAAAACTTCCTTATTCTTTAATGCATTCTTCCATAAGTAACTCCATAAACTTTCTTCCTTAACTTTAGGCAACAAATCCAACTGGTTTCTGCTGAAATAAATCGATGCCACCAATGCTGCGATAATCCCGGAAAATGGATGCCAGAAGATATACTTGTTCCCCAAAGCTTCAGATTGCTTTAAGGCATCCAAACTTAAAGTTAAAGCAGCTTCGCTGTACTCGTGCTCTAATGGAATGGATTGGATGACTGGTGGAGCATCTTTGTCAATTGGCTTGTTGTAATCAACTTCAATTTGACCGAGTTTGTTCTTGTGTGGTCTGGAAACTTCTATGGATTGCTTGAACTGTTCAGCTGGAGAAACCATATTAAGTTGTGTTGTTAGTCTTGATTCTCTTTTGGTGTTTCTACTTACGGAGTTTTATCTCTTTATCAAAATGAAATCATATCCCTCGATGAGTTTAAATATGACAAAATAAAATACTCGTTTTAAGCTAATCAAAGTGTTCACACACACACGCGCTAGATTAGAGTTTTACTCCACTTTAAGAGAAAAAAAATATGGGAAGTTTAACGCCTGAAATTTTTTTCACTCTAGAAAAAAAGAATTGGCTGTTAATTAACTTAAAAGACACGTGTGTCCCACGCCAAAAAATATTACAACGCTAATATATTATAAAATGAATTATTGCCGATGACCTAACTGCTGGATGAACTTATGTCTATCTCACCAAGCAAATCGAACTTTCTGGAAGATGATCCAACATAGATCTTGTAGATACCTGGGTAAATAACCCATGTTTGGTCTTCAACATCCCAGTAACTCAAGTCTCTTGTGGTTAACTCAAACTTGATCTTCTTGGAGTAACCCTTCTTCACAAAGACCTTGTCAATTCCTCTTAATTGACGGACATGGGTGGATGGGGTGTATCTACCTCTTGGGAATTCTACATACAATTGTGCAGTGTAATAACCCTCATAGTCACCAGTGTTTTCAACCATTGCTCTGATCTTGTATAAGACTTCAAACAAGTCTGGGTTGCCTCCAAGACCACCGCCAGCCTTTGGTGGAGCATCACAGTTTTCATCATTCTCATAATCGCAGTCAATATCTGGCTTGTAACCAGTTGGATAATTGTAGAATGGCAAGGAATGAATCTTGGTGTTGAACAAGTATGGGTAAATGTGTCCAGGCACTGGCTTGAATTCACTGAAGGGGAACAACGCTTCAGATGGATCTTCAACATTAGTGTGCTCAAAGAAGTATGGGTCCAAGTATGGATCAGGCTTGGACAAGTCTGTCGATGGTTGTTTCTTTTCACTGATGGACAAATCAGACAACTTGAACTTTGTGTAAGTTAAACCATGGCCGAATGGGTATCTTGGAACAATGTTCATCTCATCAAAGTATCTGTAATCCAATAATCTGTTTAAATCATCAACTGGCTTTCCATTTAATGGAACTCTGTCAATAATGTCAACGTAGTTATCAGTGTGTTTGGAAAATGTGAATGGCAAGTTACCGCTTGGTTGAGAGTCACCATAAATGATATCAGCAATGGCTGAGGCATAGTATTGACCTAGAGGAGCACTCCATAACACACCAACAACATTCTTGTGATCAATGAAGTCTTCCAAATCAACAGGACCAGGTGAGTTGATAACAACAATGGTCTTGGCACATCTATCAGCTACAGACTTAATCATTTCAACGTTGTTGGCCCATAAGGTGTAGTTCTTTCTGTCACCATAATTACCATCAATCTCAGAGCTGCTGTCACCAGCATTAGCATATGCAAACACAATGGCAACATTGGCCAACTCAGCAGACTTTTCAATGTTTTCAATGTCAAATTCATTGGTAATGACATCAACTAACATGTCTCTTTCAACAGCCTTTTTGTAAATGACATCTGCAGGACTCATGGCATTGTATGAAGTAACACTGTTAGGACCCCATGATTGGTAAATGGCACCATTGCCAGTCAAGGCATCCTCAACATCATTACCTTCAGGACTTGTAACAGCTCCTCTACCAGCAATCAACATTCTGTTGTAACCATCATCAACACTGATTGGCAAGGCAGATTTTGTATGTTTCAACAAAACAATAGCCTCTCTTGCTGTTTGTAATGCAATCTTTTCAGTGAATTTTTCTCTAGCATCAACATGCTTGTTGACTTGCTTAATAGAACCGTAACTTTGGAATGGATATTCTTTGTCATAAGTGAATTGAGACCAAGAAGAGAAGTTTGGAGCTTCATCAGGATCACTACTCAATGGGATTTTCACATTGTTAACAATGAATGCAGACAACAATCTTGTTACCATATCATTCAATCTGTATTGTGGAATTGTTTCATTGTAGATAGCACGTGTTAACAATGGACCCCATAAGGATTTACCGCTGGCATAGTCACCAAAGATATCACCTGGAATGTTGACATCGGCACCGGCCAAAATAGAATTAACACCAGTTCTCATGGCACCCAAATCACTCATAACAAAACCTTGGAAACCTAATTCCTCCTTTAATAAATGATTTATTAAGTAAGAATTTTCACAAGCATAAGTACCATTGATCTTGTTATAAGAGCATGCAAAGCAACCAGCATTGGCCTTGACAGCATCGGCAAATGGCCACAAATAAATTTCATGCATAACCTTGTCTGTGATTTGTACATCCAATGGTTGCTTCAAGTGTTTGTACTTACCGTTTTCCCACTCATTGACGTGTTTGAAATGTTCTTGTTCGAACCCAATCAATCCTTTTGGACAAGTCAAAACACCTTCATAGTTAGAAGCTTTGATAAATGCAGAAGCCATTTTACCAATCAAGTAAGGATCAGAACCAAAGTTTTCAGTGTTGTGACCACCAGCAGCATGGTATCCAACATTTAAACCAGGACCCATAAGAACATCAACACCTTTGACTTTACTTTCTCTAGCAACAGCTCTACCCAATTGGTAGATTAAATCCTTGTTGAAAGTTGAGCCTGCAGCCAAGGTGGATGGGAAATTAGTAGCAAAATCAGTATTGGCAACACCATGTGCACCATTTTGGAAACAAATAGAATCAATGTCAAGCTTCTCTATAGTACCCAAATTAGCTTGACATACACCAGAACCGTAACCAATACCGGTTGTTAAATTAACTTTTTCAGTAATACTTAAAACAGAAACAATGTCTCTGGCTTTGGCAATGGCCTTGGCCCATTCTGGAGTTAGTTGCAATCTACCGGTAAGAGGGGCAGGATAGCTTGGAGGGACGTAGTAGTCAATATTTTTAGCAAGGTAATCGTTGTCGTTTGGATCATCATGGGATTCTTCATCATCCACATATTCAGCGTTTTCTTTGTTGAATAAAGCCTCAGCAAAATTAGAGGCTACTAGTAAGAAGAATATAATAAAGTAGCCTATTTTAGAATATGAATATGCTTTAGACATTTTGTATTATATCAGTATAGTTAGTTGGGTGTATAGATGATGATTTCTTAAACATTGTAGTAGTAGTTTTAACAGAATAATCCAGTGTGTGAGTTGTTTACAAAAACCACAAGACGCCACATTTGATGCCTTTTTTTTATAGGTAAGAAAAAAAACACCAAAAAAAATGAGATAAAAAACACCTTTTTTTTGGCCATGCAATTGATTAAACCTGCTTATTTCCCTTTCCGTATATGCGTTTCCCAAAAAAAGTGTAAGAGAGCAAATAGCCGCCTTTTGTTATCAGTTTGGTTAACATGGATTAATTAGACATAATGATGTATATAGTAGAATTTAATAGGCTTCGAAATCTATACTGAGAACATGTCGTTAATCATTGAGTTGCTCTCACTATTAGTTTCAGATCTTAGATCATTATTTCTATCGTAAAAATAGTTAAAATGACTTGTTGTAGTTCCAACTCCGCTGAAAAGAGACACTATGGTATGATTGTCGCTAGAATACTGTTCAGAATTATGGTTAGCGTGTGTTTTAGGAAATAGTTTATAATTTTTAATGCTTTGCGAGGCCATGGATGGCGTGGTAACAGGTACTCTTTGGTTTGAAGTCATATGGTTGGATCTGCCGTTATCTAGTATACTTTGTGGCGGTATACCAATAAGACTTGAGTTAATAGTTTCTTGACCAGTTATGGAAGCAGCACCATCAGATATTATAGAGTTTTTATCTGAAAATTTAGAAGCTGTTTCTTCAGCTTTTGGTTTTTTTGATTCGTGGATGTTATAAATAGCATGGCTGTTTGTTGATATAGTATTGGCTGAGACTTTAGACTCCGTATCTAATTTTTCAAAGGTTATATCCTTATCAGCAAATTCACTCTTGGTAAAAATATGCTTTTCTTGGTCTTCGTCAAAGTCAGGATGTTTATCTAATGATAGTCCTTGTTTTTTGCCTAGATTAGCTGTTTTAATTGATAGCATACCTTGGATAGAGAAGTTATCTGAGGCATTATCTTCTATGTAATCAGCGTCGTTTGTATTTGAAGATGTAACAGTGGGACTAGGTTTTACTGGATGTTCATTATGTTTATTAGCAGTGTCTGTAGAAGGTGCTGGATGTGGTCTTATATACTGTCTAGCATGATCACCATGGTTAGGCTGAACTAATCTCTTCATCCACTTTGAAAACTTTCTTGTCTTTGCAGGACCTTCTGGGTGGTAGTGATTAGAGTCTGAGCTTTTTCTTTGCTGGTGATTATCCATTATGATTAGTTCTTTTGGTTATTTATATCTCCTTTAAGCAGAAGAGTATAATCTTAGAGTCAGGAAAATATACAAAAAATGAAGTTATAGCAGATATCTGAAGTGACCTTTTTTTTTTCTTTCGCCCCAAACAGCTTGTAAAACCCATTTTTGGCCAGTTTTGGAATTCAGCCGTGCAGCTTCATTTTATTACAACCACACGTGATCTCTTATATCCGAGTGTGAATTTTCTTAAAATGTTTAGCGTGTGTTAAGATTTTTATTCAACTCCAAAAAAAATGTATAAGCTTTTATATGGGTGGCAAAATGTATCTTACAAGAGTTCTGAGGTTGATAATAAAACGCCAAAGATCATATCAATACAACACATTAGAATCAATTTCTATTTATTAGGCTTAATAATTTACCTTTTTTTTATATTAACAACAATTCTTCTACCACACTTCAATTTGCTATTAGAATAAACTGAATATAAATAAAGCTAATACACTAATCAGTTGTTAAAATAAAGATCAATACAAAACTATAAAACACATACACATAAGATAGTAATTAAAAAATGGACGCGTTATTTGGTATTAAAACAGAAAAGGAAACCATCCTAGTCACTTCCAGAAACTTTGCCAGAGGTATCTCTATAATGAACCATCAAGATAGAAAGTACGTAATGTTAAGCGATAAGATAGCCATGGGTATAGTTGGTGAAGCAGGTGACACTGCCCACTTTGCTGCATACATCAAGGCTAACGTCAAGCTATATGAAAACAGCTTTGCCCAATTACCTACCATATCTTTCAAAGATGGAGAAGTTGTAAGCGATGCTGAAGAAAATAAAAAAGAAGAAGGTGTTCTGTCAACAAAAAACATAGCTAACTTCGTAAGACTTGAATTAGCCAAGTCTTTGAGATCCAGAAAACCATACCAAGTAAACCTAGTTATTGCCGGTGGTGATGGTGACTTGTATATGATTGACTACTTGGGTACTATGGTCAAGCAACCTTATGTTGTACAAGGTTATGCTGCCTTCTATGCCATGGCTCTTCTAGATCACCATTATAGAACTAATTTAACTGCTGAGGAAGGTGTAGAACTAGCCAAGATGTGTTTGAGAGAAATCAACTTAAGAATGCCTGCTTCTGTTGGTGATGTTGATATAGTTGTTTTGAGCAATGATAAAGCTCCTCAGCAATTCATAATTGCAGAAAAGGATTTAAAGAAGTCAATTTAATACGTATGAGGTGAATATATATTTCATGTTTAAACTATCATTTGATATTACGATTTGTTTAGTTTTGATGTTTGATTAGTTGTTTTTAAGCATCATTCAGGCGTAAGTCACGTGATAAATTTGACGGCTTAGCCGTGTTCATTCATGATTGGGAAAAAGCTGTCAAGAAATTCCACAGCTCTTCAAGTTTTCTGTATTTCAAATGACAAGTAAATGAATCGTCGTAACATAAACCACACAACAAAGCATGAAATATTATAATCAGAATCCTAACAGAAACAATAGCAGGTTTCAAGGGAATACTAAGCAATATAGAAATAATAACAACAACAGTTATAGAAACAAAAACAGTAATGACTACTTATATGATGATACCTTAAGTTTTGAAGAGAAACTTCTCAGGTTTTTGAACTTAAAACATGTCTTGAAAACAACCAAAGAAACTGATGTTGTTTTGAACTACATAAAAGATAAATTTATAGACACATTAAAGGCAAACAATTATGACAAAGAGAGTACAATCAAGTTGTTTAGTAGTAGTAAATTAGATTTGCAAAACAATGCGCTGCCATTCTGGAAGTTGCAAAAGTTGGGGAATCTTCTCTACAAAAACTATGAGTCCACAAATGACATACAATTGGAAAAGCTAAAAACAGTATTAGAATCCAATGAGAACTTGAAGAAAAAGCTTGCTTCTGCGGAAGAAGGCAAGCTAGAAAAGATCTGTAAATATCTCATCGCCAATGCAGCAAAAAATTCTAATAACATGCCAAAATGGCTGGACTCTTTTGGACTAGGTGATAGTGTCAAAGAAATACAAAATATACTAATACCAAAAGCTGGTAATACTAGAAATAAAAGGTTCCAAGGAGGCGAAGAAGATGACGAAGAAGAAATTGTAATATTAAAAGACACCACTCAAAAGAAAGCTATACCAAAGTTTTTGAATTTCAAACACTTGAAGGAGCTCAAAGGTGATACAGTATCTATAAAGGAGGAAGCTACCGACTATCAACCTAAACTACCTACTTTCAGTAAAGATACGCATGGTTTATTTACCAGAAACTCATCTAGAAAATCAGGACTGCTAGAGGACAAACAACCAAAGAAGGCTTTAGAAACCGCCAATGACTATGAAAACATTGACACTGATTTATTAAAAAACGTGGAATACCTGAACAACACCAAGCTCCAAAACAAGGCTGCTTCCAAAAAAGTTGAAATATCTGAAATGAGAAAGAAATTACCCATCTTTCAATACAAACAACAAATCATTGATCTAATAAGTTCCAACCAAATCTCCATCATCATTGGTGAAACTGGTTCAGGAAAAACCACCCAGTTATGTCAATACATCCACGAACTCTACTCTCATTACAGAATGATCATCACCCAACCAAGAAGGGTTGCAGCTATTTCCGTTTCAAAGAGAGTGAACGAGGAGTTAGGAGTGAAGAATAAAGTTGTTTCTGGGTACAAAGTGAGATTCGAAGAATCCAGGGGGTCAGAAACGAGGATATTGTTTATGACGGATGGTATTCTGATCAGAGAATTTTTGAATGATCCATTATTAAAGAAGTATGATTTGGTTATCATTGATGAGGCCCATGAACGATCATTGAACTGTGATATTATTTTAGGAATATTGAAGAAGATCACCAAAATCAGACCGGATTTGAAGGTTTGTGTCATGTCTGCGACTTTGAATGCTGAAATGTTTTCCAGTTTCTTTGGAGGATGCCCGATTTTGAGAATCCCAGGTAAAACCTTCCCAGTGGAGTTGACGTACTTGAACTCGCCTACTTATGATTATTTAACTTTATCCATAGATAAGGCTGTGGATATACATTTCAATGAGGAGCTTGATGGGGATATACTGATATTTCTAACAGGTGCTGAAGAGATTGAAAAGTGTGTGGAGATGATAAATGAAAAAGTCAAGGCCATGAGTGAGTTTTTGGATGACGATGATTTGAAAAAGCAAATCTCAGTATTGCCAATATACGCCTCCTTGTCGCAAGCTGTACAAGACAAGATCTTTGTTGAGAGTAATTTTAGAAAAGTCATTGTTTCTACCAATATAGCTGAAACTTCTTTGACTATCCCAAATATCAAGTATGTGGTGGATTGCGGATACACCAAGATTAACGTGTACAATCCATTTTTAAAGATTGATCAACTAAAAGTTGTGCCTGTTTCTAAACAGCAAGCTGATCAAAGAATGGGTAGAGCTGGTAGAGTTAAGCCAGGTAAGTGTTTTAGACTGTTCACGGAAAATACTTATGAACACGAATTATTAGACAGCTCTGTGCCTGAAATCCAAAGAGTGAATTTATGCACAGTTGTTTTGCAATTGAAGATGATTTTGACTATTTTTAGAAAGATGAATGTTGATATGGATCAAAGTGTGATTAAGTTTCCGTTCATAGAGCCACCATCTTTGATTCAATTTAGAAATGCACTGGAACAACTGTTTTACTTGAATGCCATTGAAGACGATGGAGAGGAAGGTGCATTGACTGATGAGGGTAAGAAGATGGTTCAATTCCCATTGGATCCTTATTTGTCAAAGACATTACTTGAAGCTAGTGATCTACATTGTCTAAAGGAAGTATTGATTATCTTATCATTCTTGAATTTAGGTAATTCCATTTTTGAAATGGTGAAAGGAGATAAAGCCAGATTTGAATTCAACAAAATGTTTGCCAAGACATTCAAAGAGAATGAGTATGAGTCAGATTTGTTGAATTATTTAAAAATATATGGCGAGATGGAGAAGAATAAGGAAAGTACAGACTTGAGAAAGAAGAAGCCGTTTGGGAAATGGTGTGAGGAATGCTTCATCAACACCAAGAACATGCTTAAAGTTATTGATATTTTAAACCAGTTAATCCAAATAAGTGAAAGTCTGGACTTGAAGATGAGCTCCAGTGATTTGAAAAAGGAAAATGTCATCAAGGCTTTTATCAAAGCTTTCAAGGTGAACATAGTTGTTAAGCGTGAGAACAATGTATTCGAGAATTTGATGAACATGGACAACAAACCTAAAAGACCAAACAACAGAAATGACGTGAGTTCCCTGGAAGATGAACTTTTCATACACCCAACATCATCGTTATTCAGAAAGTCGATAAAGAACGGCGCTTATCTGATGTACATATCTCTGATCATGACTAAGAAGAATTATATGAACGTATTGACTGTATTAAAACCAGAATGGATCCTAGAAGAGAAGGAGTTTAAGCAGGACACACAAGCATATAAGAAGATTAAACTGGAGAGAGTCAACATCCCTAGAGAGTAGTGATGATCCCTTTATATAAACGATATGTTTGAACATTTGAGATTTTTCAAAAAAAAGTAAATTTCTTGCTTTAAATTTAGATTTTTTTAAATTCTCTAGACGTTCTTTTTTTTCACCTTTATCGTGATGTAATTTTAAACAAATTTGATTAAAAAAGGTAGTTGATAAACCCCAAATACACACATCATTAGGTTAATGAACGGATTGAATAGATTACCTAAGAATGGTACAGTAGGTGTAGTTGGTGGAGGTATCTCCGGGCTATTCTTCACCTACTTTCTAAACTTGAAAAGACCTGATTTGAAGATCACCATCTTAGATAAGTCAAACCCATCGGATAAGAGGGTTGGCGGTTGGATTCACACACATATAGACAAAAACAGTAATTTGAAGCTGGAGAAAGGACCAAGAACTTTGAGAGGTGTGAGTCCTGGAACATCTTTGATTCTCCAAAGTTTGATCAAGATGAACCCTGAAATTAAAGATCACATCATGTACATAGAGAAAGATTCTGTTGCCAACAGAAAGTTTATAATTGATCCTAAAGATAAAAAGGCATTAGTTCAAGTGCCACCAATTACTTCAGAGAGTTTTATGGCATTTATGAAGAGTGGAGCATCTGCTGGGTTCTTTAGAAGTTTGATATACGAATACTTCAACAAGTCTAAAAAAGTTGTTGAAAGAGATGAAAGTATTTATGAATTCATGACCAGAAGGTTTGGAAGTGATAAGCTTGTTGGTAATTTGGCATCTGCACTATTTTTTGGTATTTATGCCACAGATACAAAACACCTAAGTGCTAATTATTGTTTGCCAAGACTCGTCAATTATGAAAAGACACATGGTGGTATTCTAAGAGGGTTGTTTTCCAAGAATCAACCTAAACCTACCATAACTAATGATGAAGAGATCCAACAATTTGCCAAATTTTTAGATGTCAATGAAAATGAAATGTTGGAGTATTACGATCATTTAAAAAAACTACCCTTGATTGCATTCAAAAACGGTATGTCGACTATGCCAGATAAAGTACGGGACTACTTAATCACTATTCCGAATATCACCTTTAAATTTGGCTACGACGTTGCTAGTGTGGACAATGCAGGTAAACAACTCAAGATAAACAAGGACATGACTTTTGATCATGTTCATTTATCAACCATCCCTCAAAAGTTTACCATTCCTAATGAAAAGTTTATGAATTATAATAAAAGTTTGGGAAGAGGAACAAACGTGTTGTTAATAAACCTATACCATCCAAACAAGAACCTCATCCCTTCTCAAATCGATGCATTTGGCTTTTTGGTGCCAAGAAATTGTAAAACTTCATTATTAGGTTGTATATTCGACTCAGTGATTGAAAAGAACATGAAGAACTTTTACAACAAAAAGTTATTGATCGATTCTACATCTTCAACCACTACAGATTACACAAAATTGACTATGATGGTGTCATACAACGGCAAACAAATTTCGGAAGTTGATGTAGAAGAGTATAAAGAAAAAGTTGTCTATAAGATGTTACAGGACCAAATAGGTCTTTCCCACTCCCAAATTGAAGAATTGAAGAAGGATAAAAAGTTCTTAATAGAGTTCACTTTTGCGGATGATAGTATTCCAGTCTATGACGTTGGAAAAGGCTTCCACAGCGATATTGAAAAGGATGTTAGAACAACTTTGAAACACGATCTTCTGGAGAATAATAACATCTCTGTGGGTGGGTTCAAGTTTGCAAATGGACCAGGTATGCCGGATGTGGTGGTTGAAAGTTTGAAAGCTGTACAAACATTAACTTAAATGATTATGATAAAACTAACTACAGGTTAAAGAAAATAACAAAAAAATGTGACAAATTATATACAAATGAATATGAGCGTTTTCATAGACCAATTTATTGGCTTACTTCTTTTCAGGAATTTCCTTGACGTTTTCTTCCTTTTCAGCAATCTCCTTCAAAGCTTCTTTCTTTTCTTCGTCTAAGTTCAAATCATCTCTGATCTTAACAATGGTACTCTTTTCTTGTTCAACTTCGTCAGCCATTAAGTTTTCTTGTTCCTTCAATTGTCTCAACTTAGCCTTGGAGTCATCGTCTTGCTTGATGACATTGATCTTAACTTCGTGGTATAATTCATCTGGAATAGCTTGTAATACGTAGCATAAAGAGTCATATAAGGAGTCAGTGTTGGTGGTTAAATCACCATAGTTATGTGCAACAGCTAATAATAACAAGGTGGATGGGATCTTTTCCTTCAATCTCAAGTCCAACCAGATCTTCATGTTTTCTCTCAAATCAACATCAGTTTGGTTGACAGTTCTGATACCTCTGTTCATACAGGCCATCCTCAATTCATGAGAGTTCAAGGAAGATAAACCTTCGTAATGAATTTGCTTATCATCGTTCTTCAATTGTAACATTTTGTATCTGATTCTGTATCTCAACATGACATCAGTACCGAATGGTTGAATGTTGATGTACTTGGCAATGGCAACTAAATGAGATCTGGTTAAGTTATCTAAAACAACATCATCTCTGTATAATTGAGCAACCTTGACTAATTGACCAATGGATTCTGGCTTACCAGTCTTTCTAACGTGCATGTAGAAGTTGTTGAATAAAACTTTTTGTTCATTAGAAATGTCATCTGGCTTGAAGTGGTTCATGGTCTTGGCATTGGTGATGATATCAGAAACTAAAGTTCTAGTCTTCTTCAAACCCATCAACTTCTTTTCCTTATCCTTAGAAGTTTCGTAAGTGGATGGCAATAAGTTTGGGAAGATCTTTAAGGCAACCGGTAGTAATAATTCAGCAAATGGGATAATGACAAAGGCAGAGAATGGAACCAATCTGACAACATCAGTAGTAGTTCTCTTCAATTGTAACATTTCTCTTCTGGTTAATTCATGACCAGTAGAGTATTTGACTAAAAGATGGGTGGATATCTTAATTTCTAGAGCTAATAACTTGGTACCATCCCAAAAATGAGCAACACCTTCCTTAACAGCAACCCACATCTTTTGGACCTTGCTGCCTTGTTCTTTAGCAGATTTATCAACCTTGACAACGTTTGTAGGTTCAACTTGTTTGCTTGGAACTTCTACTTTTGACTTGTCATCCTTGTTAGTGGAGTATGATCTGTAGTACTGAAGAGCAGCAGGACTGGATCTATACAGATTGAATATGACAGGGGAAGATGAGTTATTGATGATTATAGACTTCAAAAGAGAAGATCTCTTTTGAGAGTTGACCAAAGTTCTATGTAACATTTGGACTTTTTATATTTTTTTTTTTAGGTGTTCTGTGTTAGTGAAAAAAGCTTTAAGTGTGTTATTATAAAAAAAAAACAGAGAAAAAAGGTAGGTTTTATACTATAAGGATAATATCAAAACGCAGTTCTTGTTTGAATGTGTTGTATTTTTTTTTCTGATTATGTTATAATAAATTAAAGTATTGTATGGCTTCAATTCACTGGGGTGTTATTGCAACTTCTTACAAGGTGTTTAACACTTCAGAAAAAATAGCTCAAAAGCATCACAAAAAAAAGACGAAGTGTAGAGGAAAAATTTTCATGGATGACTTTTTTCCCCTTGAAAAAAAAATAGGCGCGATGGCTGTAGATTTTCAAAAAAAAAAAAAAGAAACTTTTAAATATAGAGAGTGATATTCTAGTGTGTTTCGGAGTTATATCAGAGTCAGTGATGTATGGATTTTAATTTCCTTCTAGCACCAATGAAGTATATCAATTGACAAACAAATGATCACTAGCATCATTGCTGTGTAATCTACTTCATTTGAATAACTTTTATGGATAAAGAAAAAAAAAATTATAGTTTTTTCAGCTGTAATACCACACGTGACTTGCACGGCTATTCTTTTTATAGCACGTGCCGTTCACGTACAACAATCCTCCCCATATCTGTTCTTGTAATTCCGAATAACCCTATTGAAAATTATCACTAAATTTTAAAAAAAATATTAATAAAATCTAATTACATACTAACAATACTAAGCTTTGGTGGCTTCAGCTTGGATCTTGTTCTCCTTCAACTTCTTCAAGTTCATGGCAAGAACCTTCTTGAAACCATTACACAAACTAATGACATTTGGATAAGTCAAATTGAACAATTGGTAACCCTTGTTAGTCAACTTGACTTGCCATGTAACCAACTTGGATCTTCCATTGACCTTGAACTTCAACAAAACATGCATTGGATGCTTGAAGTCTAAGCAGAAGAAATAAACGGATCTGTTAGGATTGTTGTTTGAAAAAGTCTCAACAGTCTTGTTCACAGCATCTTCAGTAGGTTCATTCAAGAACTTCTCATTCAATCTCAAGTTCTTCAACAACTTCAACTTGAATCTGACATTGGATTCAATGATGTGATCTAAATCATGGTAAATAACATCATCACACTTGTATCTGATATCGCCATAAGCTTGCTGAAGTTCCAAAACATCCAAATGCTCACATAAGAACTTGTCAATCTTGAAAGTGATAGTCAAGTGATCAATACCCTTATTACTTGGTCTAATGACAAATGACCCAACAGGTTTAGAATTCAAGTACTCTTCAGCTTGCAATGAGTTCATGGTCAAGAAGTATGGATGGTTGACAATCTTGATACCCTTGTTGGCACCAATGGCATTGTTCTTCAATGACTCATTCTTCATTCTTTCTTCTTCAATATCTTTTCTTTCTTGTAAATCATCCCATGGACCATATTCTTCTTCATCATTTTCAAAGGTGGAACCATTCATAGAAGAATTCATTTCAGTATCAATCTTCAACAAGGAACCTGAACATTGAATCATACCATAATTGATACTCAAAACCTTGACTGGATAAGTCTTGAATTGATCATAAACTGAGGATATGCTGGCGTTTGGATTAGGTAAATCACATTTGTTCTTGAATACAGCACATTCAATACCAGAGTTTGTAACTAAAACAACTTGATCAGGCTTGAATTTGATAACCTTCATAGAGACAATTTTACCAACATGGAAGGACATTTCATCTTCATTGGTCAAGTTTTCAAAAATGGCTGCTTCGCTGAAGACTTTGAAAGCCTTTCTAGCTTCAGAAGATGGTTCAATCAATTCGTAATAGATGTTGACTAACAAAATGTATAACTTAACAGCCTTCTTGATTCTTGGATCAATCTTGTTCTCGTCGCTGGTGTCGGTCTTCTTGATTGCATAGTCGTCATCTTCATCATCATCGTCTTCTTCAACAACAGTCTTCTTGGCTTCTTCTTCAGGTTTATCACGGTCTTCCCATTCTAAAACGTATTGGGCAAAGGTGAAGTTCTTGGCCTTGGCAATGTTGACTAATTCTGTTCTTTCAGCTTTACCCTTCTTGTAGAAGTTCAAAACATGGTTATAAACCTTTTGTTCATTTTCACTGATTTCTTCTTCAGTCAAGTCATCTTCTTGATAAAGCTCATCAATTTCATCCTTAGACAATCCTAAGACAAACAAAACATACTTTCTGGCTAAATCGTAATCTTCAGGATGAATAGAAGAACAATCAAATACATCTTGTTCAGAAGCAATGCTTTGAACCTTCTTCTTGTTCTTCTTACCAAAAGTTTCTTCACCAACAAAGGTAGATAATTCACCAATCTTGATGTATCCAATGGCATTGATGAATATAGTCTTAGGCAAGATATTTCTAGTGATTAATTGTTGTCTGCTAACCAATTCACTATTTTCTTGTTCCAAATCTTCAATGAATTGCAAGGCCTTTCTTTTACCGAAACCTGGCAAGTATTCAACTATAGGCAAGTAATGAGGAATCTTCTTTTGTAACAAGGATAACTTGACACCAGTAACACAAGTGGAATCAACTAAGACTTGTTCAATCAATCTGGACATCAACTCAACAGATATCAAGTGTTGGTAAGGATGGATGGATAAAGAACAAATTTCGTTGATGGATAAGTTGACATATTCCAACAATGGGTTTTGAATGAATCTACCAATGGAAACCAAGTACTTGATGATAGGAGCCTTATTTGGATGTTCAAGCTTACCTCTTTCATTGAATTGGTACAAGGTGGCAACTTGATCATTGGCAAAGACAACTTCCAATGGAATATTAATTTCTTCGCCGGTTTCTTCATGATAAACAACTTCAGATGATCTTATTTGATGGTATTGGATAACAGCCTTTAACTTCTTAATGAACTTCAAAGTGGAGTTGTTGAAACCATTGACGGCAGTCAAAGTTGGAGACCACTTGGCAACCAAGGCCTTGAACTCTTCGTCAAAATTGGCATACTTTTTACCTTCCAATTCTTGGTTTCCATTCTCAGAACCGTTGAAGGCAAATGGATTGTGATAGAAGACATAGTCATCTAATAGTTTTCCGTATTGATCTATAATTACAGCTACAATAGGTTCCTTACCAAAGTTACCATTACCACAAGTAATACTCAAGACTTTGTGGGTGTAAGAACCAGCTTCTGATCTGTATGGGGCTTGGTCAACAAGGTTTGAGAATTGCTTTTTAATTTCTAAAGAAATCAAACTTTCACATTTCTTGGTCAAATCAGATTTGATTTCATTGGATAATTCACCTAAAATCTTGTGCATGGCTTCAATAAAGCATTTCTTTCTGAAGTTATTCCAACCTTCGTTGACTTCATCTTCTTTATCAATGGCAAAACAAGTTTGGAACAAGTGGTTCAAGAAGTTTTCTTCTTCAGGAATCTTTATCAATATGTTCAAGTAATGACCCTTTTCAGCTTCTAACATCTTTAAGAAAGTTTCTGGGTGTTTCAAAATCTTGGATTCAATTCTTTCTATGGCATATTTGATGTCTTCGTATGGAGAACCAGGTTGGATTTCATTCTTACCCTTTGGCAATAAACTTACATTGACAGTGTAGATCTTCTTAAACTTACTTCTAATAGATTCTCTAATCTTTGGAGAGTTGTAAATTTCTAAAATGAAATACTTGGAAATAGTTTCCATAGCCAATCTGGCATCGTTCTTGAAAATAGAATCAATACCAGTGTCATCAGACGATACTATAGATTCTAGCAAATCAGTAGGACTCAAGTTACTCTTTGGAGGTTCAACATTGTAGACCATTGAGTCAAACATGATGTTTTGACCCAAGCTGTATGTGGTTAATCCGGCTTCCTTAATAAATTCGTATAATGGAGAGTTCTTGAATTTGTCGTAACTGCTGTTCTTCAAATGTAGCTTCTTTTTTTGAATACCATTTTCAGAATCTTCTTGTTGCTTTTTCTTCATAACTTGGTTGATTTCACGTGGGTAGTTGAATTCCATGTATTCATACAAGTCTTGTAGTAAATTAATATCAGTAGATGAAATGAATTCTTCAACAACAGAGTCAACAATGTCTAATGATTTGTAGAATTTCATGACAAATTCCTTCTTGGATATGATGGCATGGAATTCAAAGTCAAGGTAAAGAATATTCCACAAATCGTCATTAGTCAAGGTCTTCAAGACATGGCCGGAATCACCCCAAGATAAGAATCTTCTTTTATAATTGATCAAGTAGGCTGGTTCTAAGTTTTCCTTGGTGATGTAGTATAAGGCAGTGCCGACAACTTCAATAAATTCTTCTTGGAAAGGAGTGTCTATATTCTTTTCATCAATCAACTTCTTGGCAATCCATTGAATTTCTTGATCCAGTAATTCATCTTCAAATGGAGTATAGTTTTCAACTTTGGATCTCAAAATTTGTAATCTTTCAGGAACATCTTCGTTCTTGATTACCATATCCTCTTCAGTCATCATTTTGGTCTTTAGATCTTCCAAATCGTAGACATCTTCAAGACTGATTTTGTTTCTATTTTCTTCAAGTTCTTCTTCTTCCAACTCGGCTTCTAAGGCCCAATCGTAATCGAACCCATCACCAAAAACTTCCAACATTTCTTGTAAAACATCAGGTGACAATCCTGATTGTTGGTAAGCCTTCTTTTGTTGTTCTTTCAATTTCTTAGATCTTTCCTTCTTTTCAGCTAGGGAGACTTCGTCGTATTCGTTTTCGTCATCCATTTCATCTTCATCAATGAAATCATCAAAGTTATCTTCGTCATCATCAACAACGTCTCTAGGTTGATCATCGTCGTTGAAGAAATTATCCATGATGTGGGAAACTGCCTTTTTGGTCAATTGAGGCTTTTCGGCAACAACTTCCTCATCTTCGTCAACATCGATTTCAGCAGCTTTTAATCTTTTCAATCTGCCTTCGCTATTCTTGTTGTTGTTTCTGTTGGCGGTGGCAATACCTGCGTTTTCCATAACTAGATCTAAGTCATCTTCATCCAGCTCATCAACTGAATTGCTTCTTTTTCTTTTTCTTCTTTTCTTCTTGGATGATTTCAATTCTACATCTTCTTCATCGTCGTCATCATTGATTAATTCATCTCTTAACTTCAAGGCTTCATCTTCGTCTTCTTCAGATTCTTCTTCAGAAGAGTCCTTAAAAACATCTTCACCTTCAGACTCAGAAGAGTTTTGTTCTATGTTATGCTTACTTTCCAATTCATCTTCGTGAATTTGGTCAATAGCTTGTTTGTTTTGTTCTTCAGTATCAGACATTATATTCAACTGTATACTATCTTTTTTTTTGTAAAGTAATAGATATGATTCTCTATTGTCTGTGATACAAATCTGACTTATATTTCAGTGCCTGTTATGTGGTTATTCATACAATGTTTTTCTTACAACTTCATACTCAACATAGTTGAAATATAATAAATATAAAAATTTTCCATAAAGAAAAAGTAAACACACCCAAGCGAAAAGGAAGGGCGGCAGAAAAGAAAGAAAAAAATTTTCACCAAAATAAACTTTCGTGAGCAATTCACGTGATGCAATCACAGCACTGAAGATACATTTTCAAAAATCAAAAAATTCATATTTACAAGGGTTATAACATATACTATACTTAGCCAAAGATCTTTCTTGATCTTCTTTCATTATACTTCTTGATCTCACTGACCTTGACCAACCCTGTTTTTCTTTGACGTTTGAGGAACAGAACCAAAGAAACACCAGAAGCTATGGCAAGTAATGCCCATGTGACCATATATTGAAGATGACTGTTGCTTAAGTTTAAAACTGCATCTTCACCAATAGGCACACCAGCTGCTCTGAATTGATTAGAGTCATATTCGACATTGTGGTCGGCAACGTCCTTGATTTCAAGGATTTTGCCTGCAGTTTCACTCTTGGTGGTTTGATCAACAAAAGTCTTTGGAGGAGTTGTCTTTCTTCTTAAAATCCAGTTAATAAACTTCTTCAACTTGGATGGGTCTTGTTCGTAAGTGATGAGGCTACTGCCTGAATAATCAGACATTTTGGATATCACATACTTGTGGTCGTATGAATCTGATATTTGTTGACAGTATAGAGGAATGCAACAATTAGCTTCGGTAAGCATATCTGGAAGATCCACAACTTGCCAGTTTCTGCTGGTTTTATCTTGTCTCTTCATTTGACCATGAGATAACGGCTTGGCATATTTCATGAAACATTTGATCTTTACAATACCTTCAGGACAACTCAAATGTTTCAATGATCTTAAGTATGGCACAACATTTCTTTCGGAAACCCAACCTCTTTCAATAAATAATCTTTGGCCATCATACTTACCACCTCTTAAGATCAATGGGCAAAACAACTTATACCCCTTTTGTTGATCATTAGTTCTTGGACCTAAGAATAACTCTCTGGAGTAATCCCACTCACCTACCAATTCCATCATTCTGAAAATATGATTATCTTCAATATTCTTATTGAATTCAAAGACGTAATTTTCAAATGCCTCAGGATCATTTTTCATCAAATATTCCAATTTTTCTAAATCTTGACTTACTAGCAAATTGTTGATCATTTCATCTTGCTTGATTGGTGGTTGTTCCATTCTTTCCTCACAATCCACAATCAATTGTCTCTTCCAATGAAGTCTTTCATATTGCCAGAATGCCAAACGTAGGGATACTAACGGGATCATGAACAGAAGAATCCAAATAATACCACGTACAATCTTGGCTGCTGTGCCTTCTTCTTCGTCCATTTCAATTTCTTTCAAGTAGTTCTTGGTGGTTTTCATAGGAACCCAATCTGTGCTAGGAGTTTTGTACTGAGTCTTTATTGATATGTGGAAGTTACGTTTAGATTTGGCATTATTGAATATGTTTGTGTTTGTAATTAAAGGCAGTCTTTTGGAGTAAAGTCTGTGTTGGTTGTTTCTAAAAACAATTGCATTTCTAGAAACACTCTTGATCAAGGAGTTGTTTTTAATCATTGTTGTAAGGATGTTAATTTGTGTTGGTTGTTGACATTCCTTTTTTTGCCTGAGAAAGTTTCTTTGAGTTTATTCTTTTCCCCAATTTTCAAAGAAGCAAAAAAAATAGTGGTCCATTTGGTGAACGTAATGAAGACCGCTTAAAGCGTGAAAAATAATTACAAACTCAAATCTACAATTTCAAATCTCTTAGCTAAAGAAACAGGATTTATCGTTCATTATATACAGGAGTGATAATACATAAGCTTATTGGAAGTATGCCTTCTTGACATCAACTATTTCACGGCCTCTGATCATGGACAACTCCTCAAGTGGTCTTTGTCTAGTCTTCAATGCTTCTATCAACAAGGTAGCAGTATTGTAGTCGTTTCTACCTCTGAAGTTTTTACTAATGATATCCTTAATACCAATCAATGTACACAGCTTATAAGTGACACCTGAAGCCTTGATACCTGAACCTGGAGATGCAGGGAACAAGTTCAAATGACAAGCACCCTTCTTGGCATTGATTTCATTGCTGATGGTTCTATTTTCGTATCTTGGAATGAACTGCAGATTCTTAACAGCCTTGATGTATCCTTGCACAGCAGCAATGTCGGCACTTTCCTTGGATTTACCTACACCAATACCAACCATACCATTCCCGTCACCAACGGCAATCAATCTCATGAATGTCATTTTCTTGGTTGAACCCTTCTTGTTTTGATATCTTCTAACAGATAAGGTCATTTCAGTCAAGTTTCTTCTGATGTAAGTCAAGGAAACATTGTTTTTAGAAGCAGCTTCTGAAAACTTGATTTGTCTCAAATGTTGTCTTAAAGCAGATCTTTGTCTATCTGGATCAAGAATGCTGACTGCTTCCTTGGCTTCTTGAATGATACCAACTTCACCCTTTCTCTTAGAATCTGTTAATGAGTATTTCTTTTCTAAGAAAATTTCATTAGGCAACAGTTGTTTATCTGGAGCCCAGTATGGATCTCTTCTGGATAGAGTATTGTTGATTTTGTTTTTCTTGGAACCTGGCTTATAATCAAAGAAGTCATCCAACTTCAAAAATGTATCGTATTTTTCAGGAACTTTTGGTAAGACAACTGCAGATTTGCCCTTGTTCAAGTCTGGTGTGTTTATGTGGGCAATTGCAGATAGCTTGGCAGATTTTATGTATTGATGAACTATGTGCTTGTCTACAACTTCAGCAGCTTTTTTAGGATTAGAACTGTTGACAATCATCTTGACATCTTTAGGTAAGTCTGTATGTGGAAGAGCTTGTTTCTTGTTTGATAGTTGAACTTTTTCATCTTGAGCAGGAGCTTGTTCAGAAGATTGGAATTTCTTAGATATTCTGAAAACAACACGGTTGTTTATCAGAGCACTAGATGATCTGCTTGTTAGTGAAAGCATTTTAGATTATATTGTGTTTGGGGATTACTCTAAAGGTAGCTTTGTAGATGTCAGAAACTGTGATGAATGGAAAAAGAAGATCCTAAAGAGAAAAAAATTTTGCCTGAAAAAAAATGAAGAAAAATTTTTTTTTTCTTCACAACTGGGAGAAGGCGTGTGTCCGCTTTAGGAAGGTTAATTATTGTAGTGGGGTAGGTTAATTATACGATTTCAAAAATAACAAGTCCAATTAGTATAGTTAGTGCATTGAATGTAATTGAAGATGTTGTTGTAAATAAAACATTTTTAGAATACTTTAATAATCTTTAACCTTTCCACATTGTTAACATTTAGTTTTCTTTTTTTCAAAAAAAAAAATATATATATTATTAACATGTTAAATAAGTTTACATTTAGTGTTTATAAAATTTAGTAGTAAACAAACCGATGTAAACAAATAACATCCAAAATAGTAATTAAATTGATACTGTTACAATCATAATTATATTAACACAACACTGGTTATCATCTTAATCATTGATATTATGCTGTTGTACATTTATATTAAAGCTTTTGTATCCGATTATCACAGTTTCCACATTGACACGTGTTCAGAACAGTAAGACTCCATCTCGCTTAATTTCAGAAAAAAAAAAAAATATGTATATGATAATCCTTTTTACAACAGCCCAAAATAATAAAAACAGGCAATCGGTTAATTACAAACAGATTACTTCCTCTCTTAGTTCCTATTGCATTATCATACTGAACTTCTTTAACAGTAGCCATTCAGTCTAGATTTTTTTTAAAAAAATGATAATTAACAACAAAAATCAAGTGACTAAATTGTAAAAAAAGCAGCAGAACAAAAGGACTAAAAAACAATTGAAACTTGCCCAAATTCTTGTTTAGCCAAAAAAAAAAAAATAAATTTTGATTTAAAAATTTTAAAAAAAAAAGTGATGTATCACTGATTCATATTCATCAACATTTATGAGAACAACTCACCTATTATTATTATTTTTTTTTACTGAAATTGATTAAATAAATGAAAATAGATTTTCACACATTTGACTTGTTTAAATCTATGTAAATGCATCAACAATAACACTTCTCTAGTACTATTTCCAAAACTGTTTCAATGAAATAAAAAAAAAATAGAACAAAAAAAATATATGTGACAAGTATTTTTTTTTTTTTAAAAAGAACATTTCACTTTGACTTGGGTGGAACGGTGGCCATGGTGGAGATAGTTTTTCTACGTTTTGGCACGTACTTGTAATCCGGATATTTTAAACTATGCTCGATCTTTTCCTTTTCTGCCAATCCTGTCCAATGAGATCTCTCCTCTTCAGACAAGTTCTTCCACTTCAACCCAATAGCCTTGCTCACTGTAGAATTTAGCTTGAATGAATCAACACTAACTTCATCATTCATTGGGTTTTCCTTGTTTTTCATCAATATCTCACTTTGTTCCTTGAATATAATCTTATGATAATGTTGTCTAAACAAAATAAATGCATTTCTAGGTCTAGGAACCTTTTTGATTGGTGTTTCTACATTAAGACAATCTATTTCAACAATGTTATTATTCTTAGCTGCATTTGTCTTTTTTTGAGTTTTGTAAGTCTTCTTGATTTTCTTAATGTCTTCCTTCACATCACTAGATTCAGAAAATGATCCTTTTGGAGAAATACCCCCATTATTCATCATCTTGTACCCATTCATCACCATTGGCTTGGTCATCATATTGTCATTCATTTCATTATATCTAGGATTGTTGAAGTAAATCTGGTTCACTGGTGTGTATGTCTGGTGTCCTTGCATCATCTTGTTTTCATTTTCGTTATTAATATTACAGTTTATTGGTTGAACCATTATGGGAGAAGGATTAGAAGATTTCATGGCCATGTTGTTGTGATAAATCATTGGCATGCTTTGAAAATTTGGTCTAGAGGCACTCATGTCCAGTGGGGTTCTGGTATTTCTTTGACCCATTGGATATGAATTATTAAAATTTTGCTGAACTGCAAACTGTGTAGAATTGATTGGTGTGTTGATGTTGCTAAAGCCCATTGATGCATCCGAAAACGAATTTTTGCCACTCATTCCTGTCATTGGAAAGTTGGGTACTGAGGCACTTGGATATTGCTTGTAAACAATTGTGTTTGCTGATATTGGAGTTATCTGCATCTGGTTGTTTCTTACAGGTCCGTTGTATTTCATTTGCATATATGGTGAAGAAGGAATGTTGTATTGTTGATTGTTCATAACAGGAATTGTCAAATGTTGTTTGTTTTCATTTGGCTTTTGAATCATGTAGTTGCTCAATGGAGTATAACTCTCTCGCTGAACTTGATTGTTGGTGATATTAGTCAACAGCGGCTTGGGCATTGATGTCAAGTTTGTATATGAGTTGTTGGAATTCATTCCTGGTAAAGGTGTTGTTGACACTGACTTGTTGGGTTCTCCATTGTTTAGCATTGAGCTAATTGAAGGTAGTTTGCCGGACATCTAAAGGTTCTACAGAGATGTAAAGTTAGCTATTATATGTCTTTTTTATGTTAAAGAATTAAGAGCAACTATGAAGAACAGCTGGTGGTTTAAACTTTCTTCTGAGTTATCAAATTTTTGGAAAAAAAAAAAAATAGAAATATTACGTTAAACGTTTTGACCCGATTGATGTGTTTTTTCTCTCTCTCTTTCAGTTCTTATTAAGTTCCTTGAGTTGGTATATTCAAAATAGCTGATTAGTTGTGGAGTGGCACTTTGAATGCTAAGCAATGACTCTGGCTTATAGAAGTGTTTATTTGGTTTTGTTATCAGTTTATTTTGGCAAAGTGTTGAAGTGTGCAAATCTTTCTGTGTATAGTTATTTTTTGAGGCTTTCCTCTTTTTGAAGCAAAAAAAAAAAAAAAAAAAAAAAAAATGAAAAGTTTTTTTTTGGGCAACCTGTAACGTCTTTTTTTGGGAGTTGAAATTTTTTTTTGCTTTACTCAATTTGGCCAACGTAACTTCAAATGAGGGTTTTGTATTTTTTTTTTATGACAATTATTCAACTGCTTTTAAGGTCTTTTATTATTGTTGTTTTTTGGGGGTTTGGCTACTTCTTATATTTACATTTGTGAAACTTTATTTGTTGCATTTGCAGATGTTGTGAAGATATGTTTATATGCCACTTCATACAGTTATTAATAATTTTAAATTTATATGTTTACTAATTATAAATTGTTGAATGATGAGAATAATAAAAAATAAGTTACTTCATAGGTTTTATTTTTTATAAATAACAACAAGTGAATTATAAAGTTGTAGACGTGTTTTCACATTCCCCAAGAAAGAATGAATAGGATTGTGTTCGCCAATATATGAAACATCGATAACAACTCACTTCGTGTTTTTTTTTTTTTAAAAAAAAACAACAGAATTTGTCAAAACACCTTAAAGGCTGAACAAAGGAATTTTATTTTTTTTTTTAGAAAAAATAAATAAATAAATGAATAAATGACTAAATCAATTCATAAACTTTTCCCAATTTCATTGTTGCGTAACGGAAATGTCACTAAGTTAATCATCAAAATATTGTCAGTGTTTGAAGTGTTGTAGCCTATATCAGTATACTAATAAGTATCCATCTGAATAAGTCGAATGCATCTTAAACTGTGGTCAGATCTAAGCACTGCTGTTCCTTATTGGAGAACAATACATCCACAATAATAAAAAGTGTTGATACATTCTCTTTTGGATAATACGTGCTCAAGTGTTGATCATGTAAGTGGCCAATAAGCTCTTAAGCGAAAGAAACAAGAAAAACCGTTGAGTATTACTCTTTAAACCGCCCAGGAGAGAAAATTCACGAATTCTGAAAAAAAAACAAGAATGTGGTTGGCGTTTAAAGGAAAAAAAAAAGCCGTTGAACGATCAACTCGCTTAATAATTAACCCTCCCTTTTTTTTTATTTGGTGCTTGGATCCCTCATAGATACGCTGTTCTTGCTCAATTAAACTGGAAATGTTCAAGAGTAGATCAACAGTGCTTAAGTGAAGTGTTTGCATTGTAGATGATCTTTACCAAGAGCAATACAAACAAAAAATCGGACCATGTTATTTTCGCTGCTGCAAATGAAGAAAGCTTTTCAGCCAAAAAAAAAAAAAACAAAAAAATTTTAAATATTCAAATAATCGAAGGCTACAGATCTTAATTACTATTTCCTATAACACTCAATACATAATCCGAGGGGGTTCTTTTTGTTTCTCTCTTTGGGTACAAAAAAAAAGAGCCATTCATGCCTGGCAATTAACCTCTGTATGTAACACTTTGTTTGAAAATTATATGCTACTGTTTCTTGTTTGTTAGTACCACAATGTAGTTGTTAGCCAGGATTGTTTTCCATTATCAAGCGACGTATTTTTTTCTCCCGTCGTTTCGTAGATTTTATTAAGATGTATTGGCAATTGATGAGGTTGTATCAATGTTTATATTATTACAACCATTAGTAGTTCTTAGCTGAAAACTTGATTCAACTGCTCTAGTGTGCTCCAAAAATTGTCAATACTTTTTTTTTTTTTTTTTTTGCAACAAATCTTGATGGATGTATTATTTTTTTTTACATCAACAACCATTTATGAGGTATTTAACAAAGTGTGCTCAAATTATGATATCAGAATGGATACGATAGAGAAGTCAATGTCGGGTTTATAAATCAAAAAATAATATTCGACCCGCCTTAAATCACGTGAATTTTTAATAATTTTTTTTCAAAACAGGGTTGCCCGCCCATTGCATATTATCTCCGTTTTTCCTAAAAGAAAAATTTTCTTTCTCAGCAAATTTGATTAGTCCCGGTAAAAAATGGTTCTAGGGAAAAAAAAAAAATCCAAAATCTAACACTTTACGTTATTTTAGAATAAGAATTGTAGTTGAAAAACATCATACAAACCAGAAAACAAACAAGTTTAAAAGTAATAACAGTTAGAAATTCTCATCGAAGAACATCTACTGTTTTTAATCTTAACTCTCCAAATCTATAAAACACTTCCAATAATCATAAATGAGGCTAAACAAGTCTCTTATAAATAAAGGGAGTACTTTGAACAGTAGATTCCTACTTTCATACCCTACAAGATCATTTTCAATTATACACAACCAAAGGTACCAATTTGACCATAACAGCAGTATTGCAAAATCAATTAGTTTATTCCAAAATAGTAGTATAAACAAGATATTCGGCAATTTTAACAATAACAATAATAATGGTAATAATGGTAACAACAATAACAATAATAACAACCAAGGCCCACCAAAGCCACCGAAGTTGGCAATAGTGCTATTTTTAGCATCCATGCTATTCCCATTCTATGCCAATTCCAGACCATCCAACAATGGAGATCAAAACCAACAGCAAATGCCAGGTGGATCCAGCGACAGTATCACCTTCCAAGACTTCATCGGTAACTACCTAACCAATGATTTACAAAAGTCCAACATTGATAAAATAACCGTTGCTGATAAGTCTATAGTCACTGTTTACTTCAAGACAACCTCCAACACCATCCAATTCTCCATTGGTTCTGTCAAACAATTTGAGGAGTACATGTCCAGATATGCTCCTGAAACCCCAATCTACTATTTGATCAACCAACCTTCCAACTTCCAACTAATCGGAGCATTCATCTCTCCATTGATCACCTTGGGTATATTGTTCTACTTCATGAGAGGACAACTAGGTGGTGGATCATCCCCATTCAACAGACTTTCCGGGATGTCCAAGAACAAAGCCCAAATCCATTATCCAAAGAATTACATCCCACCTGCCACAGCTCCACCTAACACCAATGCAGCCAATGCCATCACAGTCAAGTTTGATGATGTTGCTGGGTGTCAAGAATCCAAAACTGAAATAATGGAGTTTGTAGATTTTTTGAAAAACCCACATCTTTATAATAATCTAGGTGCCAAAATACCTAAAGGTTGTATATTACATGGACCACCCGGCACAGGTAAGACTTTGTTGGCTAAGGCATGTTCTAATGAAGCTGGGGTTCCATTCATAAGTATTTCCGGTTCTGAATTTGTAGAAATGTTCGTTGGGGTTGGTGCTAGTCGTATAAGAGATTTATTCAAGACAGCAAGAACTTTAAGTCCATGTATCATTTTCATTGATGAGATTGATGCCATTGGTAAAAAGAGAAACAACAACAAGATTTCCAATGGGAATGATGAGAGGGAAAATACTTTGAATCAATTGTTGATTGAAATGGATGGGTTTAATACAGCTGCTCCAGGAAAGGAAGTCATTTTGATGGCATCTACTAACAGATTAGAAATTTTGGATGATGCTCTGTTAAGACCTGGTAGATTTGATAGAAAGATTGAAATTGATCTTCCAGATTTAGAAGGAAGAAAACAAATTTACAAGATCCATTTGAGCAAGTTGAAACTAAATGCCAAGGACGATTTGGATTTGTTAGCTGGTAAATTAAGTTCAGTCACTGCCGGATTTTCAGGTGCAGATATTGCCAATGTTTGTAATGAAGCTGCATTGATTGCTGTTAGATTTGATTCTCCACAAGTTGAATTCGATCACTTTGAAGAAGCAATTTCCAGAACCATTGCCGGTTTAGAAAAGAAATCCAAAGTCTTGCCTCCTGACCAAAAGAAGATTGTTGCATTCCATGAAGCCGGCCATGCCATTTGTGGTTGGTTCTTGAAGAACTGTGACCCATTACTGAAAGTCACCATTGTTCCTAGAGGTTCAGCTGCATTGGGTTATGCCCAATACATCCCTTCAGACAACAACTTGATGACCAAGGAACAATACATCGACACCATGGTCATGGCCTTGGGTGGTCGTTGTTCTGAAGAAATCTTCTTTGATTCAGTAACTTCAGGAGCTCAAAATGATTTCCAAAAAGTAACTTCCATAGCATCAAAGATGTGTAAAGAGTTGGGTATGTCCAATAAATTGGGATACATCAACTTCAGCACCACTGATTCCCAAGGTGGCGGTGGTATTAGTATCACCAAGCCATTTAGTGAAAGCACTGCTGAGTTGTTGGATAAGGAAATTAAAAAAATCGTCTCTGATTGTCATGAACAATGTGTTAAGCTTTTGACTGAAAACAAGGAAGCTGTTGAAAAAGTCGCTAATAGATTGTTGGAAAAGGAAACAATCACTAGAAAGGACATGTTAGAATTGTTGGGTAAGAGACCATACCCTGAAAAACATAATGAATTTGAGAAGTACTTAGACAAATAGGTTTAAATAATGCTTGTATATATGAAAAAAAAAAGAATTTTATAATCTTTGTTTAGAATAGCTCATTATCGTCTATAGATAACATTCTTATTTCTTTACTGTTGAAATCATTCAAGTCTGTTTTCTTGACTTCATCATCAATGATGTTGTTCAAGTCTTCTGAGATTTGCAAATTAGTATCGTCGTTGTCATACAGAATTTTTAAAACATGGTTCAATATTTGTTGTAATTCTGGGTTTTCATTAACACTGTTATTTTCTTGGATGGAAAGCATCAGCAGTTCCAAAGTTCTTAGTTTATCAAAATAAAACTGTCTTTCTGAGTTTATTGTTTGTATGATGTTTTCGTACTTTCTCTTGATGCTTCTCAAATTCTCATCTTGGATAAGATCTGCATTTTCTGATCTTGTAGTTTTCACAGGAATAGGTTTGCTGCTGACTCTTGATGATGTGTTTCTCTTTGGAAGAATGGATGATCTTCTAGAACTTGCATATTCAAGAATTGAACTTCTGGCACTGTTCGATGATGTGCTTGATGATGACGACGTTACAGTATATCTTCTCTCGATGGCATTATAAAGATGATTTTCCCTAACATGTGTTATAAAATCAAAGATATCTTGAAATCCTTTATCGGTTGCTAGGGTATTTACGTATTTGTAGAACCATTGACAGAATTCATAATTATTTTGGAATTTGGATTGCATTAGCTTATCCATCAGAACTTTCTTGTTGATGTTTAGTTGAAAGAACCATTTCTGTAGCAGCTTGTAATTAGATGTCATCTCTTCCTTGCCTGCAATTTTATAATTCTTTATAGTTCTAAGATTTCTTCTTTTGTATTCATTGGAAAATTCGTCATCAGGTTCTGTTTGAAGAATATCATCTGTCCAGTAAACTAGTTGAAGCGGTATTTTGTTATCTGATTTTATAAGAGTTTCGTTGATGTAGTCCACAAGTTGGATGTAAACTGAACCCGGACCGAGGGTTTCCAGCTTGGTGATGTTTAAATCTAAGGATTCGTTGATCCATGTTAGAATCTGTTGTCTGCTAATGGTAGCACTCATTGTGTTGTAGTTATTTTTGCTGGTGTTATTTTGATATCTCAAATGTTTTGTGTAGTGTAAACAGAGATATTCTAGAGATATTCCAACACGGGGGAAAAAGGTGAAATGAAATCCTCAAAGTTTCAAATTTGTTTAGCAAAGTTTTTGGTGTAGTTGACACGTGACTTGAAGCACACCAAACAATCACCAGAGCATAGCCATGTGTGTTGTCAAACATTCTTGTTTGTATTAATCCATCCACACCCTTTTATAACCCCAAAATAGAAATAGTATTATCCCTTCTGAAGAATGCACATTAACCTACAAAGATCCCTGAGTTTCCAACCAGCCATAATTTTTGACTTTTAAAAAAAAATGAAGCGCATGTATCTGAATCAACGGACCGTGTTTTCGCGGATATAAGTGGTTTTCCCACGTCTTTGAACTTTTGTCATAAACTCACACAGAAAGACACCAAAAACATAGACAGACAAACCACAAATAACATGACCTCTAATGCTAACCAGAACAACAACTCTGCACCACCGAGTAATGTGGACTCTGACAAGTACTTAGAGCTACAGAAACAGTACATTGAGCTACAAAACAAGTTTGAAAAGAAGAAAGTCATATACAACAAGATTAACAAAGGGTTGAAGGTTATTTCATCTTACTTGAACAAGAAAAAGAAAATTGAACAAGAGAAAAAGAATAAAAAAAAGTTGAGCAACAGTGTTAAGGAAAAGCCCAAAGCTACATTCCAACAACCATCTAACGATTATACAGAATACAACTTTTCAGAAGCAGATTATGAAACTACTACCAATAACGATACTCCCAATGCCAATCTTAATGAAAAGATTATAAGCAACCAGAAGGATAACAATTTGTTTAATTCTAGCAATATTAAAGTAAAGTTTGATCAAATGTCCAATAACAAGAATCTGAATAAAATCCACAACAAGAGAGTCAATTCCAACCATAAGAAACACGTGAAAATCTCATCCATGAATGATTTAAACAATAGCCAGGATATCAATACAGATGTATTCATGACCAATGAGAATGAATTAATCAAACTCTTGGACAACGAGGACATGCTTAATCTAAAAGAATTGGATGAATTGAATAGATTGATTTCAGATGGGTATACCCTTGATGATAATGTTCCTAATAATGAATCTCCAGAAATAGGCAAGTATTGTGAGAGTTGTAATGATTATGTGATTTCAGAAAACGACACAAGCTCCTCAACGGATGAGGATTGGGATTCAAGTGATTCCGATGATAGTCTTGACATAAGTGTTTCAGGAATGAGTGGATGGAGTGGGTTGAGTGGATTGAGCAACAACAACAAGGTTGAGTATTATTCAGATGGGTATCAAAGTGACGATGAGGGTGGCAGTGAGCAAGAAAATGATAATCTTGTGCCAATAGAGAGTACTACTTTTAGCAATATGAATTTCAAAAATGATAAGAGTAATGAGAATTTAATATTGCTGAAGGGGAGAAAGAGTATTCAATTTGATAGAAAAGAGGAACTGAATAATCAAATGAAGATCCATCAACATAAAGTTGAAAAGGGGAGAAGAAAAAGCAAGAATTTGCATAAGAGTAAGAGTATTGATGAGGATGATATCATCATGTCTGATTCTTCATTGCCAATATCAAGAATTACTACACAGAACACTACAAATTCTATGTTAGCTTCAGATAATGATATGAACAAAGATGAGAGTGAAAGTAAGGTATCTGCTGATGGTAGTAGCACTTCTGTGAAGCGTCATAAAAAAGAACATGGTAAGAGGGTAAGAAAATCAGGTAAAGATGATCAATACGATGCTATCAAAGAACTTCACAGAAAAGCCATTAGAATGTATAAAAAGAAGTTGATCAAAAAAAGACAAAGAATGATGGTGAAGAAGAATGCCGAAAAGGGAAATCCACAAGATCAAAAGAAAAATACCAAGTTAAGACCTATTAAGGAAGTATTAGGGACTGCAGTTGTCTTAGACAACATAGCCAAGAAGCCTAATAATGTCATTGTTCCGAATATAAATTTTTTGCCAATAGCTCATGAACAACAACAGCAACAAATACAACAACAAGCTTTGATGCAAAATGGGATGATGCAATACAACAACATGTTTATGCCAAACTTGCCTACCATGACGAATCCAGTTATGCAAACACCGTACAAGGAAAACCAAATGTTCTTTAATGGCTTGGCTCCAATGAATCAGAATAAGGACGCCATGTACTACAACACTCCTAACACATACATGATGATGGTGAACAACATGAACAGCAATCAACCAATTGAAACACCTCAGATGAATCCTGCCAGTCCTATTAATGATCCAAACTCATTGTTGAATTATAAACCACAAATGAACACCATGGCTGCATCTCCTAAATTTTCCAATGTTCGATTATCTTCAGGAATAATACCAATGGGGAGCAACATAATGAGTATTAAAAGACCATCCATTCCTTCATCTAATCCTTCTTTTAATAATTTTAGTAATAGCAATGTAGATACGCCGTCATTGGACACTACTATTACCAACACCGTTGTTTCTCCAAGCGAGAGTAACAACGGAGGAAACATGAATAAAGTTATTCAACAGTTTGCAAATGTATACATCCAACCTACCCAGAAGCCTGAAGAGGAAAAAGTGAAGACGAAGAAGAAGTATGTGAAGAATGTGGTGAACATTCCAGACGAGTTCAAGGACAAGGATGTGATCACTGAAAAAGATTTGTTTAATATTTTTGGATTAAGAATTTCAGAAAAAACAAAAACAGCAGTTGATATATGGAACCAGTTTCATCAAATCAATGAGATGGGACATTCTTTTGATAAATTGAATCAAGACTTTGGAACAAAGTGGAAAATGAAGTGTGAGGCGAAGTTCATCAAGAAGTATAATAGAAGACATGTTATGATCAAGGCAGTGAAGGGATACATGAAGTTGAACAATATTGATGATCCGTATGAATGTTTGAACAAGTTGGACAAGTACTTGAGTGATGAGAACAAGCCGATTTCGTATTTCTTTATTAGACAGCATTTACCTGATTGGTTGCAAGTATGAATAAAGAGTTAATGATTGAGCTATATAGAGTTTTGATATAATATAATAATTAAAAACCTAGTATTTATTTGATTCAGTTTATGAGTATTTCGGGGATAAGTTAGTTCTACTAAGTTTTTTTTTGGTTCCCCCCATTTTTTTTATCGTCATCAGATAAAACGTTCAAAATTCTTTCCAATTTTTTTTGAGAGAAGCTAAACACCTTTTAATCAAACACACAGAATTACAAACACCAAACACATATAATTATAAATGAACGCTGATTATACAGGAAAACAAGTCTCTGTCACAACCACCTCTGGTGAAAAATACAAGGGTATTTTACAGAACCTAGACATCAACAATGGTACAATCACAATGAACAACATAACTGGTCTGAGTCCACCATTCATGATATACCAACCAAACTATGTATTATCCTTTGCTGGTAATGATTTAGTTGAATTGAATTTTATAGACGAAGAACCATCTCAAGCTGCTGCACCAAAAGAAGAAGATGATGATGAAGAAGAATCTGAAGAAGACTCCGAAGATGAGGATAAGGATGATGATAAAGATTTCATGAAACAACAAGAACAATTCCAAAAAGAACTCGAAGCCATGAGAAACAAGAGCAAGAAGGAGAAAGCTTCTGCTGAACCAAAGAAAAGTTCATTCTTTGATTCATTTGACGATGAGGAGGAATACGGCAAGAATAGACAAAGCGCAGCCCATGCCAGAAAGACCAATTATGATACTTTTGGTGAATCTGGTGCATACAGAAACAACAGAGGTAGAGGAAATAGTAATTATAGAGGAAGAGGTGGATATAGAGGAAGAGGCAACAGCAGGGGCAGAGGTGGCCATCAAAACAATTATTATAACAGACCGTCAAATGATGGTGGTGATAATGCCGACATATTAAAAACGCCAATGTTCTAAAACATGAAAGTGTATGTCTTATATATATATGGACAAATTGGTAGGTTTATTTGAAAACTACATCCGTTGCTAAACATCTGTTATTCGGACCCCCCTTTTTCATGGATTGGAAGTTGTCTCTGCTTAAACACAATCTCATGTCCCAAGCATCTAATGTATCGCTATTAGGTCTTTTAAGGGTGGGCGCTGAAACGCTGTCGTAATACCCAATCACCCTTCTATACACGCTATATCCAATTTTTTCGTATAAGTTCAATGCCAAAAGATTGTCACATTTCACAAACAGGTCTATGAACTTCACTTTGGATATGTAGTCTGATATGTTCTTGAAACATTCTAATAAAACATTGCTGGAGATTTTGATTCTTCGATAGGCATCATCAACGGCTAATGCAGATATGTGTGAATGGTATTCTTGAGATCCTTCAACTTTACCAATGATGTAGCCGGATATGTGTTGTTTAGAGTTGGATTCATAAGTCAAAGTTTCTGTTGATTTGAAAACATAGTTTGGATTGAGGATAAGGTATTCTAAGTAGAAGAAGGTAGGGAAGTTTTCTACAAATGGGTCTAAGTTGATGTTTTGTGAGCTGAAAAGATCACTAGGTTCAAATGGGTTAAGTGAGGACATTGGGTTTTGGTGATAAAAGTTTGTTTTTGTAAGGTTTATAAGATGATTGAGGGTATAAATGTTGTGTGTGTTATATCCGTTTTTTTAAAATAAAAAATATATAACCAAGAAGAAAAAATTATATGGTAGCGTATGTTAGTAACCACGTGACATACTAACGGTAATCACGTGCAGCTTAACCATATTATATTTTTGTAACAAAAAAAAAACTAACAAAAAATTTTTAAAAAAAAGGATCAAGAAAAAAATGACAAAAAATTAAAGCATTTAGGTGTATAATTTCCTAATAGGGAAATAGTAAAAACATTTACTAAAAAAAAGTTACAAAAATTATAAATTTTCTCTCTAAAGATACAATTTAGAACGAAAGTTGCTATATTTTTTTGCTGTCTAAAAAACACGCACACAACTTACCACTAGATATGTTTTTTATTTTTGGAATGATTTGATACAACTAGCTACAAGCTGTAAACACTTACACATATTTTTTCAGATTTGGGTGAGGAAAAAAAAAGAAGAGTAACAATCTTGATATTTCCTAAATGGGAAAATTCTTCAACACAGATTATTTCAGCGCAAAATTCTTGAATGGGCGGCAGAGGCAGGCGTGCTAGACATTTTTTTTTTTACTCTCTTTCGAATTTGATACTCTTGCACACACACACACATTTGCTAGCTAACATTTTATACTCTTCTTTTTTTAAATAATAGTAATCAAAAAACAGAAAGGAAGTAAGAAACACTCTAAAGAAAACCATCTTAAAACTTTATTAATCAACATGGGTAACGGTAAGCCAAGAGGTTTGAACGCCGCTAGAAAATTAAGAGTTCACAGAAGAAACAAGTATGTAACCAAGCAATGTTAAAATTGGCAATCCATAATCAAAGTAGTGGAAGTGGGATTATTGGTGTGGCAGAATAGGAGAAATGTCCATCGATGTAAGAGAATACAGGATTAGTCAAGAAAAAAGGGGAATATAAATAGGTTATTGTGGAAATAGCTTTTAATAAGAGTGGTTAAGAATGAGTGATATGTCAAGATGGAATATAAATGAATTGAATAGTGATGAATGAAACAGACCAAGCGATGTGAATCATAAACTAATAAGTTTATCATGAAGTTGAAATGATAAAGAAAATGAAGTAATACAATGATACAGAGAAAGTAAATCTATGTGGAGAATGATACAATATAATGTTGTTAACAGCAAAAGGCTGATAGAAAACCATATGATGAACAGTGTTGTTAATTACGTGGATGAATTGATGAAAGTGGAAAACATGATTCTTACATGGCATTTTTGAAAAGTATATTTTCTCAAATGTCAAAAATGTCTAACTATGATCATAAATCAAGGAATTTATCTTGATTCAAATGATTATAAGCGTGGAAATTACTATCAACTGCAATAAGAGATAAAATAATGACATAAAGCAACTTTTTTCAATCTGGAATACTCATCACATTCATTTTGAATTTTAAACCACCTAGCTTAATCAAGACAACCATCACTATTACTTCCACCATTTGAAAGATCTCCACAATACAAAATGAAGTATTTTCCCAACTCCAATTATAACCAAGCGAATAACAAAATTTACTAACAATTATTAAACTTATATTTCATCTTTAAACCATGAATTATAATTTATAAGCAAAATCCATACCATTTATAAATAGCCGTTGGGCTGAACAATCTTACAAGAAGAGATTGTTGGGTACAGCTTTCAAATACTCTCCATTCGGTGCTGCTTCTCACGCCAAGGGTATTGTATTAGAAAAGTTAGGTATTGAATCCAAGCAACCTAACTCTGCCATCAGAAAGTGTGTCAGAGTTCAATTAATCAAGAACGGTAAGAAGGTTACTGCTTTCGTTCCAAATGATGGTTGTTTAAACTTTGTTGATGAAAATGACGAAGTTTTATTAGCTGGTTTCGGTAGAAAAGGTAAAGCTAAAGGTGATATCCCGGGTGTTAGATTCAAGGTCGTCAAGGTCTCCGGTGTTTCTTTGTTAGCTTTATGGAAGGAAAAGAAGGAAAAGCCAAGATCATAAACAGTGTGTATGCTTTGCTGTCCTTTTGTCTTTCAACTCATCCAAATCATAAAAATAAACAATATTAAGAAGGAATGTGAATGTGAGATTTAGGGTTTTTGTAGTGATTTTGTTACGAAAAAAATTCATCCCCCTTTGATTCTGTCTTCTTAAGTTTTATAAGATAATCATAGAAATATAAAACAATGAATTATATACGTTATTTCCACTTATAAACAATAACTGCGAAATGCAATAAGAATTACTAAAAAAATAAAATAAAAATAACTATCTTCTTTTCCTTATTAAATAGAATATATGTTTCTTTCTAGTCAGCAATTACAGTGTTCTTTACCAAGTCGTACCTCTTCTTCCAGTACTTACAGATCTTATCGTGGTTTTTATGAACCAAGTACTTGAACGCATTCTTTGATTGGTCCTCTTTACAAACCTCTTCATAATATGCAACTGTGAATATCTTCTCCAAATCTACATCCTTCAAACAATCCTTACAAGTCATTGCTCTGAAATGTTTATCATCCTTGACATATGTGAAATCATTCTTCTCAGCCATTTGGACCACATCAAACTTCGGAAGATTACAATGGGCAAACAACGAATCTGATTCTGTATGTTTCGTATTCAAAAACTCATTCATATTCTTTTCCTTATCAATGAATCTATATTGATAATCTTTTCTGAAATCTTTTTGGTAATATGCCACAGATCTTCTGGCATCTTCTTTAGGTTCAAAGTATGCATCCAACGAAGGCTTTAAGTATACTTGATAATATGGCAAGTCCAAAATATGTGCTGCAGCCAAAAACGTTTCCTTATCACCCTGTCCAGCTGCATATTGGGAAAACAAATGATAAAATACATTAGGTCCATGGACGTTATAATACAAAGATAAAATCAATGACTTCCAATGTCTCTTTTTATCTATCAAAAACTCACCAGTTTCAGAAGATGGATCTGGCAACGTTCCCTCAAAGTCGTGGTATGGCAATTTGGAATCTTTACCTTCTTCAACTACTTCATCTACATCGTTGTAGAAATTTCTTAACCTCTTCTTGAGATCCAGTTTTATGCCTGCACTTTCATAAAAGAATGGATGTGTAGTACGTCTCCAAAAGTCTGGCCATACAATCATTCCATTGTCTGCAAATATTTCATTGTCAAATATGTCATTAATGTTTCTTACAGGGAAGTCATCAGCATCCAGCAACAACACGTTTTGGAAAGATGAAGCCATCAATGCCAGAGATTTATATTGGAAGGCATGGAATTCGTGAGTTTTCAAAAATTGCTCATCAAGTATGTCTTGTAAGAAAATACACTTGACATCGTCGAATTTGTCTTTTAACAAATCACAAAATGGCTTATCCTGTTCTAAACTTGTTGGAATCAAAACTTCTATAGGTAAGGTCGTTTTCAGCTCTCTTATGGCAGAAATCACAGCATAAGCTTGTAAAGAATATTTACCACCCCCACCAATGACTATACCATTTCCTTCATAAAAGTTTGATGGGTATTCCCAATTCTGTTGAAGGTACTCAATGAAATTTTGATGTGAGGTAGATATTTCCTTTTTAACATTGTCATTCACTATCAAGTATGAATCCTTCAAAGTTTTGTAAGACAATGAATCAACCCAATCTTCAGGGTTGTTGCCTATGTTTGGACACTTCTTGATGTAATAGCCCAATGAATCATCACTTAATTCAAGAGTAGTACCTTCCTCAGAAAAAGTTTGGGAAAAGGGTAAACTCACTTGTGGCCCCATAGCAGAAATCTTGCTGACTATATCTTGGAAAATGTTGTCTGTGAGAGTGTTTTCACTCGATGTGTCTATAGCCACGACCTCATCATCAATCAAAATCTCTTCTTGTTCTTGGATCTTTTCTAATATACCAGTGGAGAACTTGCCGGGATCATTAGGGTTGGGTGATGTGATGAAGATCAAAAGCCAGATGATCACGAAGACCAACGTAGAGAGGATGAAACAAAACGTTAATAACTGGACCTTTCTCGTCTTTAAAAGTCTGAGCATCAAGTTAATTTACCTTATTGTATTGGAAAAGGAGGCTATGGTGTTTGAGAGTGTGTATTTTTAATATTAAGAAATGAAGAATTATTAGCCAGTTTAGAAAAAATAGACGTGTGTACATTTTTTTTAAAAGCAGCAAATCAACTTTTTTTCACGGGACGAAAGAAGCTATTTTTAAATTTGAAAAGCTTCATGAACCAGGAAAAAAAAAATTGGATTCAATTAACGGTCATTTGGGGGGAGGCATTATCATGTTCTATTTAGATTATCAATCAAGATAGCGATGCTGCTAGAAATAGAACAAAAAGTTCTATCCGTGAATAATTTGTTATTATTATACTTTTTGACTTGAATCTTCAATCATACCTTTTCATGGCTCTTTTTCTTCTATATTCTTGCCAATCTCATGTATCATCTCTCGTATCCCCCCTACTTCTAATAATTCATAAGTTTTTTTTAATATCAAACAAAAGTTATTTTTATATACTCTAAAACGTTACAAATCTGAACACAGCAAGTCTCTTGTTCAAATACTGACATACTTGGTCTTTAGTCACATCGTACTTCATATCAAACACAGCCTCCATCGGTCCGTTTTCTTTACACAACAAGTTCTTATACGAAGTGATGATCTCCTTCTCTATATCCAAATCTCCTAACGACGACTTTCCTGTGATTCCTCTATACTTCTTTTTATTCTCAAAGAAAAACTCGTTATTGTGAGTCATCTCCAATGGATTGAATTTAGGAAAGTTTAAATGTAGGAATAATGCATTTTTGTTGGTCTTTTCTGCACTTAAATTATTTTCTCTTATGTCAACCCCTTTGCCATTCGTTGCCAATGAGAAATCTTCATCGCCAGAAGTAATCTCATTCAATATCTTCATGTCATTTCTATAATCTTTTTGATAATACCCAACAGCCTTGAACCCAGTTGGAGTACCAAACCCATCCATGCTAGGTTCAGATAAGACTTGATAGTATGATTTATGTGGAGATTGGTTAACATGGTCAAGAACATGGGCAGCAGCAATGAAAGTCTCCTTGTCACCTTGACCTGGCGAGTATTGGGTCAACAAGTGGTAAAAGATGTTTGGACCGAATGTGTTGTAATACAATGAAAGAATCAATGTTTTGAAATGTTTCTTCTTGTTGAACAATAGTTGTCCTGTTTCTGATGATGGGTCAGGTAAAGTACCCTTATACTCATGCATGACTCTGTTGATCTCCCTGCTGGCATCATCATTTGTCTTGATCGGAGTTTTTAATTCTAATATAAAATCACGAACCTTTTCATTCAAATCAACAGTTATGCCTGCACTTTCATAAAAAATCGGATTGGTGAATCTTCTCCAGAAATCAGGCCACACCACAAGCCCCTTCTTTTTGTATATGTCATCATCAAAGATGTTGTCGATGTTTGTTACTGGGTAATTGTCTGCGTCTAATAATAAAACATTTTCAAACGAGCTGATCAACAATGCCAATGATTTGAACTGGAACCCTTTGAATTTATACTTCTTTTTCAACAGTTTATGATCAAAATGGTCTCTTAAGTAAATACACTTGACGTTTTCAAACTCATTAGCAACATACTCACAAAATTGTTCATCACTCTTGCTGATGACAACATCTGGAATCATGACTTCAACGGGAAGCTTGCTTTGAAGCTTGTACTTCAAAACATGAAGCACAGAAACAGTCATCAATGAGTGGACTCCACCTGCACCAATGACAATCCCATTCCCCTGAAAAATTTGAGAATGAGCATCCATGATCAAATTGAATTGTTCATCATTGTTTAAATAGTTTAGAAACCTGGTGTGGAAATCTTTGACTTTAAGTTCCATCTTGGTCGTCAATCTCAAATAATTGTTTTTCAAGTTGAAATAATTCAATACATCCATCCATCTCTTTTGATCGTTCTTTTTAAGACCAATGTTATCACCCCTGTTTATGTATTCACCTAAATTATTTTCAGTCATAAGTTTAGGATTTCTTATGGTATCAGCTTCATTAAAAATGGTGGATAATGGTGCCTCGATGTGTGGTTCAAAAGATAAGATCTTGTTTATGAAAAAGTCAAACTTCAAAGAAGATGAATAAACTAAAGGAGTGTTTGGATCAAATGTGTTGTATGAATAAAGCAAATCCGAATGGTTCAAAAGAGCAGTGAACAGAAGAGCACCTGATATGAGGATAGTTATGAGAGTGAACTTCTTGACATTTCTCTTCTTGATCAATCTAAAGATGATGAAGAGTTGCATTGTCTATGGTTTGCTTCATACCACAAAAGTTGTGTGTGTAGAAAAAAAGAAAGGGTGCCAACGCCGTTAAATAACAAGCGTGTGTTGTCGTTACACAGCTAAAAAAAAAATTCTCTTCTCCAGATCTGAACAGATATGCTCTAGAGGATTATAGCTGTACAACATATGTATATTTATTCATACTTGACACATTCGATGATACATGTTATCACTTACTTTTATATATATAGTTACATTATTTATTACTTTGCTTCTTCTACAACACCTGCTAACACCCCTACTCCTCTGAACAACTTTTGTTTCATATTTTCCCAGCCCGAGATCTTCCTTTTTACGCCTATTTTTAAAATTATTTTGAGAAGAAATAAATTCATAAGCTAAAGCGTTGCCAACAAGCTGTTGCTGTTCAAATACTCCGTTCTGTTCTTGTAGTAAACACACAACATGTCCTTGTTGATCAACCTCTCTCTGTCAACTAGCTGCTTGAATGGGTCATCCTCATTCTCACAAAAGACATCATAGTAAACATTGCAAACTTCTCTTTCTAAATCCAAAAACCCTATGTTCTTCTTTAATGACAATGCTCTGTAATGACCTTTGTCATTGTAATATTCTTTATGATAAACTAAAGTCAATGGATGGAATTTCGGATAGTTTATATGGGCAAACATAATAAAATCACTTGTCTTGTCACCTTGGAAAAACAATTGTTGAGCAGGGATACTATCAACTCCATCAATGTTGTGTATGTCATTGACAATCAATCCGTCTTTATTCTCAAGGTTTTGATAATTTTCTTCAATCTTCTCCTTGATCAAACTGTCGTGTCTGAAATCTTTTTGGTAATATCCGGTAGATTTGAACTTCCCATTCTGGAACACACCATCAAGTGAAGTGGAACTTAATACTTGGTAGTAAGGCAAGTCTAGCATGTGAGCAGCAGCCAAGAATGTCTCCTTGTCACCTTGACCAGCACCCAATTGGGTTAATAGGTGATAGTAGAGACTAGGTCCGTATAAGTTATAATAATAAGACAACAAAACTGTTTTGAAATGTTTATTTTTATTAATCATTAATTGGCCAGTTTCACTAGCTGGATCCGGCATGGTTCCTTCATAGTCGTGATAAACATCATGATCACTCTTGGTGTATGTCCCAGAAAAGTAATCCAAAAACGATCTTACCTTCTTGGTCATATCAACTTTCTTGTCTCCAGATTCATAAAAAAATGGATGGGTAGTTCTATGCCACATGTCTGGCCATACAATCATGCCATTCTCAACAAATTCCTTGTGTTTGAAAATGTTTTCTAAGTTTACAAGAGGATAGTTGTCTGCATCAAGCAACAAGACATTCTCAAATGAACTCAACAACAAGGCCAATGATTTGAATTGGTAAGATTTATAATTGTAGAATTGTTGTTCAAAGTAATCTTTTAAGAAAATACACTTTGAATTCATATCTTCAATCATTCCACAAAAATTCTTGTCACTCTCCATGACATCCATGTCTGGAATCAACACTTCTATAGGCATGTTTGGAGTCAAGTTTCTTATCACCTTGATGATGGCGTATACCATGGCAGAATGATCACCACCACCTACAAACACTATACCGTCACCTTGATAAGGCTTTACAAAGTTAGACTGGGAGAATTCCTTGCTGTGAATAATATCATGAATGATTCTTTTATGATTATCAGCAATTCTTCCTTTGACTTTGCTGTTCAATCTTAAGTATTGTTTTTCTAAGTTTGATTTACTTAAAGAATTAAGATTTGTTGATTGGTAGCCTACTTCAGGAGCTCTTTGAAAGTATTCGCCAAGGTATGTATCTTTGTTGTTCATATCTCTGACGTTGATGGTGTCGTGAGCATCAAATCTGAGAGATAAGGGCAAAGAAACTGAAGGGTTGTACTTGTTGGTGATTAAATTATTGAGTTTTATAAGGTTGAATTGTTTTTGGTGGTTTGATAGCTGGTTTAGAGAAGAGAAAATGAAAACCAAGATGAATACGTTGATGATTATGTAAAACTTGAATCTTTTGACAAACTGTCTAAATCTCTGATTAACCATTTGCTTGAATATATATATAAGTGGTGATTTTCTACGAATGTTTTCTTCTATAGCATTATCACCACAAAGAATGATTCAACAGCTACTGTAAGAAAAATTAACCAACTCACCCCTTGCTATTTATAAAAGGTGCAAAAAAAGCAGACAGCCAAAGTAATCCAAGAGAGAGGGGAATTAGGCTGTAAATATTTCCCACGGGCAAAGAAAAACCCAATGATTATTTCAAAAGAATGTCACAATGGATATGAGAGTATTGATAACAGGCAATTTGGATAGTTTATTTATAAAAGAATAAGTTTAACAAGACATTGTAATCTATATATTTTCTAAAATAAAATAAAAAAAGTATTTGAAAAAAAAAAAGAGTTGTAGAACCATAAGTATAGTCCATTCTGCACACCTGTATTCTATAAATATGTAACATTATAAATAACACGTAATTATGATTCATAAGCCATTATGTTATTAAAATTCATTAATTATTTTTATAATGGAACATTATTACTTTATGTTTTTTTTCTTTTTTTTTTTTAATGCACATTGGCCATATTGATGTAGATTCTTATCCTTATAATTAAATAATAAAGACCTTTTAATGGTGTAAATATTATTATTAGATGTTCTATTTTTATAATTAAAAAAAAAACTTAATAATTTGATTTTAAAAAAGGCTTTGTTTCAAATTTAAAAATAGTCTTTGAATGTTTAACAAGATGATATGTCTTGGAAAATATGGTGATAATAGTTGAATGATTGACTAATTTTGAATATTATATTTAGACAAATGTTGTTACTTTATTTTTTTTTTTGTTTTCTTTATGTTTCTATAATGAACATTATGAATTGTATTTTGAATGATTTTAGTGGTGAATATTAATATAATCCCTTTATAATATAGTGTGTGTTATTTTATTTATTTGATCACGTGTTTGAAATATATAAAAAATACACGTGACTTATATCCGAACTTTGAAAAAAAAAAAAGAAAAAAAATTTATACTAGTATAAACTTTCTCTCCTTTTTTCTTCTCTAGTTTAACCAAAAAAAAAATAACACACACTTCTATTTCTCTTTCATAAACAAAACATTTAATCAAAAAATACCAATCTAAATACTTATTATACTAATCAAAACCTTCTATTTATATATATATATATATATATATCAAGATGTTCAATATAAATAACCAAAATAACATACAACAAGGATCTAACATCACATTCAATCAGCCAACATCATACTCTAACCAGATCGCCGATGTTCTTTTAAATCTACAACAACAAATACTTCCTTTATCTCCTAACTGTAAATTCCAACATGTTTTATACAACAAAGGTGATGGCAACCTAATATTAAACAAACCTCCTACAAAAAATGTGGAACAATGGGAAATTATTTTAAACAACAGAAAAGACATCAACTCTGTGCCTATCTGTCTTGACAATGTTGAACATGAATATTTAAGATTGAAACTACAACAAAGCTACATAATCGCCATAAGAACAACTTTGAATAAACTATATCTTGAACTATATGAACCAACAAAAGAACAAGTATTGAACAACACCATTTTGTTGAAAAACTTAATAACCAAACTTGACAAGCTAAACAACAAGATCCACATAATCATTTCTAAAATCAAATTGTTAACCATGAATGATTCACAAGACCATAACAATATGAAGATCAACATGGAAACTTTTAAAATCAACCAAAGCATAAAAGAATCTAATAACAAAATCATCAGTAATGATTGTTGGAATAGATTGAGTATATTGAAAAACAGATTTAATGATATCAAAACCAAGATGGATGTATTGACTAGTCAAGATAATAACGAGGATATCAACCATGCCATCATGAATGTGCTTGAACTTCAACAAGAAGGGATTGTTTATTTAGACAAGGTTGTCACCAAGGATATTAAGGATATGTCACTTTGAGTTGTGAATCATACTACCCGACTAAAAGTTTTATATACATCTTTTCCGTTTTAGGAAACTATTGAAAGAAAATTTTTTTTTCCAGCCCAAAAAAAAAATCAAAACATAAGTGGAAAGGAAATCCCCCCCTGTGTTTATATTGTATTTATCCATTCTAAACTAGATGAAAAAAACCAGAACTATATACTTCATTTATATACATATTTACAATGTCTGATATTGAAAGTGAAAAGCTGCAACGTAGACAAGCCATTTCCGATAGACTAGATGAAACCATCAAGGACATGAACACCAAGAAAGGTGGGTCCAGAAAGTCTAAAAAAGATTCCATAGACATTGACGCATACACCAACATAGACTCAAAGATCCAAAGACTTAAAGATGAAATGATCCAAGCAGCCAAGAGAGACAACGAGATCATTCTTGCACAAATTGAAGGAAGAGAATATAACGAGGAAGATGCCAAAAACAAACCTAGCGAAGATAACGACTTTGACTTGAGCGATGAGGACCGTGACGAAGAAGAAGATGAAGAAGAAAAAGAGGATGTTGAAATGAAAGAACAGTCAGCTCCAATAACCGGTGTCAGAACCATTGCTGCATCCAAGCTTGTGTTATTACCAAAAGTTCTACATATTTTAAACAGAGTTGATCTTCATGAATCTTTGTTAGAAAACAACATTCTATTGGCAATCAGATTCTGGCTGGATCCATTACCAGATGGTTCTTTGCCTTCATATGAAATTCAAAAAAATTTGATAAACATTTTAATAGACTTGAACATCACCAACAAGAACGAAAACGGATCTTTCACCAAGTATTTAAAAGAATCCGGCATAGGTAAATTATTAATCTTTTATAAGAAATCAAAAAGAGTCGAAATATCACTAAAGAGAAAAGTTGAGAGATTGTTATCTGACTGGTCCAGACCAATCATCCAAGCATCCGACAATTACAAACACAAGAGAATCTTGAAGAAGGAGTATAATTACAAACAACATCAAATTGAACAAACCAAGAAGTTGAAGCAAAACTTGAAGAAGACCAAGGAAGAAAACGAAACCAGAAAGAAGATCAAGACTGCCCAAGTCAACAAATCACAATTGGAATCAGAAAGAAAAATGAGAGAAGAAGGAAGAACTGTCATTCCTGTAAGCTCAGTCAGAGATTACAAGTACGCTCCAGTAGCAGACATAGAACAGTTGAAGAACCAAACTGTGGAAAACGCAGGTGTTGGGTCAACACTAGGTAAGAATGAGTTATATAAGAGAATCAATAGAAAGATGGGTAAGAAGTGAAGTAGTCAACACACTTCTCTTGCCACTCTATCAAAAATAAAATAATTTATGAAGGGGTTTTTTTTTTATTAAATCTCCTTTTCGAGAATCTCGGAGTCCATCATGGTGATCGTCTCCTCTAGCTCAATGAACTTTGATACATACTTCTTCAACTCCACTTTATTTATCTTATCGTAAAGTTCACTAATTTTTTTGATGTAATCCCTTTCAAGACGTTTGATCAATGCATACTCTTGAAGAATGTTGTTTTTCAATGCTGCGTTCTGGTGTTGGCCTGTCTTTTTGTTCAGTTCAAGTTCATGCTTCTTTTCCGTATACTCGCTCTGATTTCTTTTTAAAGCAGCTATTTCCTTTCTTTGAGCTTCAATTTGTTCATTCATCTTTACAATGTTCTTATCTGTCTCTTCTAAGTTTAAATCCTTTTGTTCATCCAAAAATGTCCATATTTCAGTCAATGTGGCTTTGATTGAAGAAACATCAGCTGGTGTCACGTCCATAACTTTCAAGTGCTGGAGTTTGTTTTGAATCTCAATAGTGTTTAAATCATCAGTCTTGGGTAGTTCCGGCAAAGATTGTAAAATTCTTTTAAAGTTCCCTTTGAGTATTTCAAACCTTGTTTCCAGTTCATGATTTTGCTTTGTTAAAGTTTCAGACTTTCGTAGAATGTCACTAAGCTGTGTTTCCAATTTATCTCTTGTTTGAATCAATCCACCCATGTTGTTCACATTGGTTACAGTGGCGCTGTTAAAAATATTGTCGTTGGCTTCTTCTTGAATGCTATACTCTTGCCTCAACCCATCATACTTCTTCTTCAACTCTTCCAAATCACTTAAATACTTGACTTCATTGTCCAAACACGATATCAACTTTAATGCATTAAGCTCTAGCAAATTCTCAAACTCATTATAATTAGAATCATCCAAGATCAAAAAGTTCTTATAACAAGAAATGGTGAACGACAGAAATATAAACTCATGCAACAATTCATATCTCTCCAACAAATCAGTGGTGTTCACATTTCCTAAATCCACATGACTCAACGGCTTCTGCTGCTGACTTATCTGTTCATAATCTTGTATAATACTAGTCTCTCCTTTAACCAAAACAACATTATTCAATAACTTAAAAGAACTCTCCATCCCGGAATTATCTTGAAAGATCGACTTTTCAAACAAATCCACAAGTGTGAGTATTCTCACCCAATCATTCTTGCCGATGCTATAAACATCTACATTATTATCAATCCCAATATCAAATATGTGGAGGTTGTAAAGATCGAATATGTCCTTGAGCGTGTTGTTCTTGTCGATCTTCTTTTTGTATATTTCAAAAAAAACTTCATTCAATTTATTAAAGTCTTGATCGTTGAGTATGTCTTGCAGAATGCTGTTGGCATTCACATCCGTGTGATGCAACAGAAGTCTTTTGAGTATAGTATACTGAGTCTTATAATCCATCTACAAAAACTCCTTCTTGTTGGTTTGGAGATATAAATGTGTGTTTTTTGGGTCCTTCAACATCTTAAGAAAAACAAAACACGAAAAAAAAAATATATCAACTACAATTGCTTATATCCGACTAATAAAAAAAAACAAAGTCATAATCAAAAGCTTTACTTTCTTCTGTAATATATAGGCTTGTCGTTCTTGTAGTACATCTTTCTGATCAATGGATGGTGTCTGACGTATCCGCTTTGTGGCTTTGTTGATTCTTCATTCTCGTCACCATCGTACTCCAAGTATGCCATTTCCTCACCACCACCAAGACCAGCCAATGAAGCTTCATTTCTAACAGTGGAAACACCATCTGTTTCCTCAACCTTGACGTTCACTTGTGCTTCTGGACTCATACTTTCTTGTTTCAAATTACTCTCACCAGACTCCTTGATCAACTTCTTGTTCAGCTGTTTCTTACCTTTAGCCTTTCTGGCATGTTCACCTTCACCCATTTCGATTTGTCCAAGTTCTTCATTCTTCAACAAAACTTCTTGTAACAATTCACGTCTTTCTCTTACTGTGGAGTATGCCAATCCAGGCAACTTCTCAAGACCATGCAAATGAGTAATAATCTTGAATGCATACCCTTGATCAATCAAAAATGCTTGTCTCTTAGTGGAGTAATACATCTCCTGTGTATCCTTGCTGACTAATGAATAAAAGAATGCATTGAACCCTTCATCGTTTCTTCTCTTGGCTCTCAAAATTCTTCCCAATCTTTGGGCTTCTTGTCTTCTGGAACCGTAATGAGAAGAAATTTGGATCAAACAAGTGGCTTCAGGTAAATCAATCGATGTGTCACCAACTTTGGATAAAAAGATAGTATTGATCTTGTCGTTCAGTTGGAAGTTTGATAAAATCTTCATTCTTTCACTTTGAGGCGTGGATCCATAAATGAATGGCTTTTGTAACTTCAAGGCATATTCTTGTAATGCATAAACGTTATCAGAAAAAACAATGATCTTGTCACCTCTGGATTCATGGTATTGGATCAAATACTGACAAGCTTGGAACTTGGTTGGGTTCATGATGTACAACAACATTCTCTTTCTGGCAGATTCTCTCAAGTATTCATGATAGAACTCAGCAGTCATAGGACACCAAACTTCGGCACATTGCACATTGGCAATATGTCCTTTTTGAGACAATTCCATCCAATTAGCTTCATAAAGCTTAGGTCCAATCAAAAAATTCAAATCTGAAATCTTGTCATCTTCTCTGACCAAAGTTGCCGTCAACCCAAGCTTGGCATGAGCAGCAATGCATGAAACAACTCTTCTGAACATGGCTGCAGGCACAACATGGACCTCATCTAAGATAATGAATCCCCATTCTCTTCCAGTCAAGAAATCCATCACCTTTTGAGAATCATGCGATCTGTTTCTGGTATTCGCAACCATTGAGTAAGTTGAAACAACCAACCCCGATTCAGTTTCAAACATTTCCTTATTTTCAGATGTGAATACTGCACAATTTTCAGGTTGAAGTGTACACCATTGTAAAAATTGTTGTCTCCATTGCATGACTGACACAGAAGAAGTACACAACACAATAACAGACTTTTTGATCGTACAAGCTGCTGTGATCCCAACTAGAGTCTTACCGGCACCACATGGCAAAACAATAATACCAGATCTAGCTCTACCATTACCAAACATCTTGGATAAGGATTTTTCTTGGTATGGTCTGACTTGGGTGGATGGTTTCAAGTCAATAGGCAAATCTGGATTTCTCTTATCGTTTCTGAAATCATACTCTTCTAAGACTGGGTAGTCTATTTCCTGACATCTCTTTTTGACAATTTCAACCCCTTCAGTTCCTATTTCGAAGGAATGAACTATATCATCGTCATCATCTGCATTGACTTCATCTTCGGTTGTTTTCTTGGTTTCTTCACCTACAACCGATTTGAAAACTGCTTCAACATCATCTGGGTTTATATTCTCTGCCTTAACATTTTCCAAAATCATTTCAGACGTGGTTTTGACTTTACCTTGAGTTTCCTCATCCATGCCATCTTCATTGATTCTCAACTTCCCAATAACAGGATCATCCAACAACATGTTCAAGATATGTGTTTGTGAAGTTTCAACAAAGTATCTGTTCTGTTTAATGACTAATTTGACTTTACCATACGACACTGTAGCTCCTTTAATAAAATCTACAATGGACTTGGCTACAGGCACCTTGGACAATCTATCCAAAACAGAAATGATATCATCAGGTTCCAACCCAACTGAAACTGCAGCGTATAAGGAATAAGCAGTGATTCTGTATTCGTGGATATGTGCTGGTCTTGAAATAGGTTCCGCTATTGTGATCAAGAAATCCTGAGCTTGTTCTGCCAATGGGGAGAATGATTCTAATATGATCTTACCATCACTAGGAGATATCCAAATGGGTCTGATGCTGTGGTCTGGTCTTAGTTTTAAGTATGAGAAGTCGTTTTTACGGAAAATGGAAGAAACTACATCAGGCAT
>JAJMDF010000241.1:0-78554 GCA_030573475.1 Hanseniaspora thailandica (nom. inval.) | reverse complement strand
AACTTCGTCAATGAACAAACGGAAATGAGATTTGGGAATCAACTTTATACAAATGACAGTTGGGGATCAAACAGTTCATTGGAGTCATTGAACTTGATTTTGGAGAAGCAAAGAAAGCAACAGCTTAACAACCCACTCCATCAAACACATATCTTTTTACCTGTGAAGATCAAGCTAGAATATGATCCTATCACCAAAAAGACCATGTTGAACCACTATGAAATTATAAAGGAAATGGGCCAAGGACAGTTTGGGAAGGTCAAACTAGTCAAGAACATGAACACTAATGAATTGAATGCAATGAAGATTGTGAATAAGAACTCCACAAGCATGTCCAAGAAATTTGCCATGGGGTTCAACCCAAATGGGGAAGCAGAAACAGAAACATTGGACACAAATCAGATAGATGAGTTTGGCAATCATCTTAACCCATCCCTCCTCGATCATGGGGTCAGTGATGATAAAATCAGACGGGAAGTTACTATAATGAAATTGATGAAGAATAGAAATGTTATTAGGCTACTTGAAGTGTTGAATGATCCTGAAAGTAAGAAAATCTATCTAATTTTAGAATATTGTGCACATGGGGAAATTAAATGGTGTTCAGGGGATCAACTTGAAATAAACGCCAAGGGTCCTTCATTGCTCTCGTTTGAAAAATCTAAAGACTACTTCAGACAAGTTGTCTTAGGGTTGGAATACTTACAAATGAAGAATGTAATACACAGGGACTTGAAGCCAGCCAATTTGTTACTCACATCAAATGATGTGGTGAAGATAAGTGATTTTGGATGTTCATTGATATTGAATAGTTGTTCAGAAGAGGATTTGATAAAAACAGTCGGAACACCTGTATTTTATGCTCCTGAAATTTGTATAAGCAACTCAGTATCACTTTACAAAACTAAGTCCATAAGACAAGTCATTTCATTCTCATTGGATATTTGGGCATTGGGTATAACTTTATATTGCTTCTTGTTTGGTAAATTGCCTTTCAACAGCAATCATGAAATGAAGTTATTTGAGATTATTTGTCATGGGAAATTGGAATTTCCTATGAACTTGCCAGATTTGGATGTAAGACAACTGTTACAAGCACAGAATATATTGTTGAAGTTGTTAGATAAAAATCCATTGACAAGAATAACACTGGAAGAAATTAAGAACCATCCTTTTACATTAGAAGGATTAACGGATAGTCAGAAAACTGCATTTTTGAATGATAAATTGCAAACCTCAGAATACTCAGATGTCGACTATGATGACTTCATGAATAATGACAATTACTATACTCATAACGACTATGATTTGGATAATACTCATAAGAGACATCATTCTAAGCAGAATAACGATACAAGATTTGTTTCACTACCCTTGAACTCATCATTTGCTTCCTTGGATTCCTTTTACATTGATAGCAATGCCAGACATTTAGCAAGACAAGATAGTAAAAATCAAGGAACTAACGACATGAGAGAGAATTCCAACTTTGGAATGAGCATTGACATCAACAGTTCAGTAATTCCTAAAACATTGAGACAGTTCAACGCTGGAAAAAGACTTTCAGTTGAAAGTTCAGGCATTATACAAAGAGCCTTTGATAGTAAGTTTAACAAAAGATTTGATAAGAAAACAGTTGACTTGAACACGGCAAATCCTGAATATTCCATACCAAAATCACATTATTTGCCACAAAATTCTTCAGTTAATAGTAGTAATATCAATGGTAATGGAACTAAACATTGGAGAGACAATAATGACCAAAGTGAGAGTGACAGTGATGATAATGCATTTGATGATCACTTTGAATTCACAGGTTATTACAAAAATGATAATTATAATGACGACATTGTTGATGACAATTTCAGTGAAGCTGAATCTCTGCCCTTTGAATTCAAGGAAGATTCTGATACTGAAGAAATTGTTTATGATCAAATGAAGAACAACCTGAATCACTTGGAAGTCAATGAAGAGGCTGAATCATCAGGATTGCAACTCAATGATCCAAATGTATACATGGTGGATGCTTTGAACACTAATGGTGTCCCCAATATCAATGAGCATTTGAACAAGATTGGTGAAAATCACTTTGGTCACGGAAGAAAAACGGGTAACTTGATACTGATGGATTCTAGTGATGAAGATGATGATGACAACGACGAAGAAAGTTTCTTCTATCAGAACAATAAACAGAAGGAGTACACACTTGTGGATAATACTCACAATAATACTTCCAAATTATCTTTAAACAAGATGGGCGAACAAAGTTTATCTGAGCAAAACTTGATCCATAATAGTAGTCAATCCTCTTCATTATCTGCAGTGGTTGACTTACAAGGGATTGCCCAAGTTGATATTCCTGATGATCTGTTAATGCAGATGAATCCAAGTGGTGTTGATTTGAAGAAGAATTACAGCGAACAAACCAGAATGGTGAATCATGCTGATATGAGCAATGACACTACTAGAAAAATACATTCAGTTACTGACTTGAAAAAGATCAGATCAAGCAATGGACTTTTAAACTTCAGACCTACAATGAGTAATGTCTTGATGAAGAAACCTGCAGTTTCAAGTAATCAAATGTTTTCTCCTAGATTCAATCCATTGCAACCAGCTAGCAATACTGATATAATCAATTCATTCACTACAGAGTTCACAAAGACAACTGCAAATAGTGTTTTGCATAGTAATAGTGTTTCTCATGTGCAGTCGAGTATGGATCAAAATAGTGGTCAGCAACAGGCCGGTGATCACAGCAATATGAAGTCAGTGGATATTTTACAATCATTTATAGATAAAAAGAATGTAGATTGAGCAATGTTCAGTTATATATCAAGATACTTTAATAGATCATGAAGTCTGTTGTTTACTTCATCCAATTAAAAAATAAAAAGCATTTTATTTAAAGATAAAATCAAAATTATTAGTTTGTTCTGTATCAGCGTATAAGTATTAAAATAAACAAAAAGGAAAAGCAAACCATGCTCTTTATATAATAAATGCAAAGCAATATAGGAGGTGATGATCCACTATTCCCTCGAAGATATGTAATGCTACAAAGATTAATCAGCGTTTCTTCTGGCAACCTTCTTGGCTAAGGACTTACCGGTACCGAAGACCTTTAGACCTCTGTTCTTCTTTTGCTTTCTTTGTTGTCTGGATGGCTTTTCAACCTTTTCAGCTAAACCGTATCTAACTAATCTGTAGGTTGGTTCGAACTTCTTGGCATCGGCAACGGAGTTGTAAACTAAACCGAAACCGGTAGACTTACCACCACCGTATTGGGTTCTGAAACCGAAAACGGAAACAGCATCCTTGTCAGCCTTGTAGGATTCAGCTAACTTTTCTCTTAATTCATCCTTGGAGACGTTGGCTCTGTTTGGGTGGATGACATCGATAACGAATTGCTTTCTAGCTAATAATGGGTTGGTAATGACCTTTCTGGTTCTAATAGTGATAGCGTCAGACTGTTTGTATTATGTTAATTGGTGGAGATTTAAAGAATATTGAATAATTGTTAGTAAATTGAAAGGGTTCAAATGTGGGGTTTGATGTTGTTGGTGATGGTTAATGATTCGGTGAAATGTAAAACTATTATGGATGGTGATAAAAATGGATGATTTTATGAGTATCTGGTATGATATTATGCATGTATCAATTCTATGACTTAAAGACTTGCTTTTGATAATTTTCGATAGTCAAAGATTGTATTGATGACTGTATCTTCATAAACCTGAGTTATCATTGAGTTATCAGTTCGAATAAATAAACTTGAAGAGCTTATTAAAATATGAACACTAATATGATCATCTTATTCTTGTATTCAACTGACATATCATTCTCAAATTCTTTCTTCTAATTTATTCTCTTAAATTGTCATCAATTCTCTCTAAATCACCATAAAACTGTTATACCGCAAAATTCTATATCATATTTGATATCTCATATTGGAGTAAAAACTCCTAATATCTCACTCCACTTCAAGTATCATCATTTATCCACTTAATTGCATCACATTATACAGAATCATATTAATCACTCGATTACTTCATTTATATGAATAGATTATGGCACATACCATTATTTCCTTAGTTATATGGTGTATAGAATTGGTTTCTTTAAACTTTACTAAATCAAAAAGAATTATTAAGGCAAGTCCAATAAAGATTTATCTGCTAAAATGTCTTAGAATTTCAAAAAAACACCTGCGAGCATTTACAAATGAAAGTTAGAATTAACTAGCCAAAAAGCCCTTCCAATACGTTCAACAAATGTTAGTAATAACATTATTTAAAGTAAAAGGGTGAAAAATTTCTGGTAAAAATTACATGCCAAAGTTTAACATTTTGTTTTTATAGGCGCTCTGTTTTTTTTTGAAAGAGAGAAAAAAATATTTTTGGTGTGTAAGAATTATGAGTGGGTTTTATAAAAAAGAGTGTGGGAGTTTTTTGTTTTCTTTTTTTCTCTGCCTAATTTTTCTGTAGACAGGAAAGAAATATATTTTCCCGTTCTAAAAAAAATAATGTTTGTGAATTTACTATTTTTTCACAAACAACTTCCTATTTGGGTAATTTTTTTTGAACATCATATAAAAGTGTAACAAAAAAATATAATCTCAGTGCCTGTCACGTGCAACACAAATCTGTTTGTAAGCCACACGTTTAATCAATTCCATTTTTTAAAAAAATATAATCATATCTTGTTACATATAAACATTAAAACTTATTACATAAATTCTATATATTTAATATCATTTCATCATTATCATTAAACTCCTTAAATAGAAGCCTTTATCATATTGTTTTATTTTTTTTAGAATATTTAAATTTATTCGATGACATTCTTGATGTTCATCTTAACAGCCTTGACATTGGTGTAACAGTGGAAGGCTTCTTCAGACATTTCAGAACCATAACCAGAAGAAGAGTGACCACCGAATGGCAAAGATGGGTGGAAGTTGTTGTATGTGTTGACCCAAACAGTACCGGCGTTTAAGGCATTAGAAATTTGAACGGCTTCGTTTAAATCAGAAGTGAAAACACCAGCAGCTAAACCGTATTCAGTGTCATTGGCCATGGCAACGGCTTCTTTAACATCCTTGAACTTGATCAAAGATAAAACAGGACCAAAGATTTCTTCCTTAACAACTCTCATGTCATTGGTACAGTCACCGAAAATAGTAGGTTGGAATAAGAAACCCTTGTCACCAATTTGCTTACCACCAGTCAATAACTTGGCACCTTCCTTGGTGGCAATATCAACGTAGTTCTTAACCTTATCTAATTGCATCTTGTTGGTTAATGGACCAAAGTATGGGTCACTGAAACCATCACCGACTTTTAAGCTTTCAGCCTTCTTGACTAACTTTTCAACTAATTCATCGTAAATGTCTTCTTGAACATAAACTCTGGAACCAGCACAACAAACTTCACCGGAGTTGAAGAAAATACCTAAACAGATGTTATCAATGACCTTATCTAAATCTTCCTTGGCCTTGTTAGTAACAATACTTGGAGACTTACCACCTAATTCTAAGGTGACCTTCTTAATACCAACAGAAGACATAATCTTTTGAGCAGTACCAACGGAACCAGTGAAAGAAATCTTCTTGATCTTTGGAGAACTGGTCAAGGCACCACCAACTGGACCTAAACCAGTGATGAAGTTAACAACACCAGGTGGGAAGCCAGCTTCCTTGATCAAGTTGGCAAAGTATAAAGTGGATAAACAGGAATGTTCACTTGGCTTGAAAACACAAGTGTTACCGGTGACTAAAGCTGGAACAAGCTTCCAGGAAACAAACATCAATGGGAAGTTGAAAGAAGAGATTAAACCACAAACACCGACAGGTTCTCTAACAGTGTAACCAAAGCCATCCTTGGCGTTGTTTTGAAAAATTTTACCGTGTAATTTATCACACATGGAAGCACCATATCTGAAGTAGTTGGCCATTAAACCAACATCACCCTTAGCTGAGCTTAAAGCCTTACCGTTATCCAAAGTTTCAATGGAAGCTAATAAGTCGCTGTTTTGTTCAATTAAGTCGGCTAGTTTGTATAATAATTTAGATCTTTCTTCAGGAGTCGTTAACTTCCAAGTCTTGAAGGCTTCTTCAGCAGCAGCAATGGCATGATCAACATCATCGGCTCCACCTTCGTAGATGTCACAGATCAAGGATTCGTTGTATGGGTTGTAAACTGGAATAGATGGTTTGGTTTTGGACAGTGGCTTGACGAACTCGTTGTTGATGAACAAACCAGTTGGTTGAGCGTAGTTATGACCGTTTGGCAACTTCATGTCGAAGTTTAAAGTATGATTCAATCTTCTTTGGATTGCTTGGGCAATACCGTACTTAGAAGTTTGGATTGGGTTCTTCAATGCAGAAGCGTATGCAGCGTTGTTTAATTTTAACATTTTATGATAGTTATATTTTTAAATTCTTTGGTTATTTAGATAACTCTTATATATTTTTTTGAAAAAAATGTCTGAATACAATTTTTATTTAAACTTTAAATCAAAAATGATTGTGATCAATTCCTTTATATAGCAAAGACCCAAATATCAAATTGTGAAGAAAATGATTGACCCTAAAAAAACATGGATGATCTGTTCCTTCCCTGAGAATTTGATAAGGCAAAACGTAAGCAAAAAACACCCTCTTTTGCTGCCAAAGGGTTATCTCATTGGCCACACACCCAAATGTTGGCGTCTATTTTTGTCTGGGGACAGCTAGCAAAATAGAATTTTAGCTTTTAATTTTCCTCCGGCCGTATGCACAGCCCCCCTCCCCCCACACTACCCCACCTTTGTTATCCGCTAATTTAGCCTTTTTCAATTGGGCAAAGATCAATTAAATTGACCTTCGTCCTACGGTTCAACAACTTGAATATATGTTGCACACCCAATTTAAGATTCCGTTCCAAACACCCCCCCCCTTTTGTTATTATTCAAATTCAAATTTACGAAATCTTATTCAAACGTGGAAAATGGATAATTATCCGCTATCTCTTCCAACCATATCCATCAAGATGATGTTTGTACCTAATGAGATGCATCACTGCTGTTGATATTCTTTCCGTAATTAATATCAATGGATACGCATCTACATCATCGCTTACTCCGAATATATTCAAGAGTGGGATGTTTTAAAAAAAAAAATCTGTCCCCAGTCTGTCCACTTCGTCGGAAAACGTTAAGTTTTTAGAAGTTGATGACTTGGCCAAAGAGATATCCCATCTGCCCTGTCTTCGGATTTCAAATTATTAGCCGTCGGTCCGGTTCCGTGTAAAGGTTCGTTTGCTTAACCGAAAAAAAAACATATACTAAATTTGTTAGTCGGACATAAACAACACCAATTTAGAAGCAAAACGTCTTTATAGGTAAAAAAATTAGTTTAAACTTCTGTTTACAGTTGAAACAATTGAAAATTTTTTAAAAATTCTTATTTAAAAAATACTTTATAAAAAAAGTGTAAACAATTGTTATAATTATACTTAAATTGCAAAAAGAAACAACTTATTTTGTTTATAAACCATAAAACTATCACAATTTCAGCACTCTTACTGCCTTTTTTTTTTTTGGTTGTAAGTTTGTTCAACCAACATCAAATCACGTGCTTACAACCAAATCCAACGCTCTGATTAACATCAACATTCTCGACTAACCCAAAATAAAAATTCTAAACCAAATAGCATCATCTACATTCCCAAAGATGATTTCTCAATCCAAAAAAATAATTTTTTATTAAAAAAAAAGAAGACATCTTTACATTTATTTATATAACTATTCATCATGCTTGAACCTCAAAATGAAATTAACGATAATTGCTAACAACAAGAAGAAACACAAAACTGTAGGACCCATTCTATCGTCATATGGACCTGAGCCTCTCTTTCTAATAGCATTGGCTCTCCAGTGATAGATCACCAATGCGTATATCATGCATCCAACACTGACCAGCGTGAAGAATATGGAAGAGATTTTGGAGACTTTATCACCGAAGTTTAATAACCCAACGGATAGCCCACCAAGCATGATGGTGAAGTTCAACCATGATAAGAATGTTCTTTCGTTGGCAAAGAATACTTTGGGTTCTACTCTGGTAGGTAGGGCGATTTTCTTGTTAGGACCTTTTTGTAATAATGGAGTTGCAATTGACATTTATTGTAATATTATTATTGAGTTTAGGGTGTTTTCAGGTGATATACTATAAAAAAAAACACTGCTTTGTTAAATTCTGGTTAATACTGTACTGTTCTTTTAGTGGTGTTTACAACGACTTCTATACAAATTTAATTGGATACACCCCTTATAAATGGCATTTTCAAATCTTTATAAAGGGGAGAAAAAAACTGAGGCAACAGATTTTCCTAAAGGAGTTGAAAAACAACAAAAATTCACGGCTATTCAGCCCACGTGTATATCAGATATTTTAATTAATGTTCAGCTTGGCTACAAATGTAGGCACAGTGTTCATGTCCAGACTGGTCTCCTTGACGTGTTTCAAGTTCATGTCCTTGATCTCTCTGCAAGTCTCAAACAATTGATTCATTCTCATGCTGTTATTAGAAGAAGAAGTCGTGGAAACTTCCTTCTCTTCCTTGATTCTTAACTTCACTATTCTATAAATCAGATTCATTGGACAGTCATAGTATGTGCTGATCAAGTTGCTCCAAATAGTCTTCAAATCTTCAACATTGTCCTCCAAACTCAATGGACAACAAATCAAATCAATGAAGTATTCCATGATCTTGAACTTGCTTTCTAACATCTCATCGTATGTGTAATCCTCCTCATCATCATCAGCTTGCTCATCCTTCTTAGGCTTGTAGTTTTGGAAGAACTTAAACAACATCTCCAAATCCTTCTTGAATCCGATAATGATCTTCTTTTTGACTATCATTGGCTTGTAGTTCAAACTTTCGATATACTTGATGACTATTTCTTCCAATAAATTCTCCAAGAATGTCACAAACACATATTCATTCATGAATTGTTGAATGTCTTGCAAGTAATCTTGAACAATGTTCAAAGTTTGTAAAATCAAAGTATCATTGTCGTTGACATACCATTTACTACTCAACACCAATGCCAAGTTATCATTAACATCATCTGTGATCAAATCAATAATCGCATTGGTGCACACTTTGGCAACATCAGCAAACCCATCTAAAATCAAATCAATCTCAGCATCAATGGTATCTTTATGTTTGTTTGATACTAATTGGGTGTATTTATCTTGTATCATCACAGTCAAGTCTGCACCCTTCATTTGATCATTTGTTACTGCAATCAAATATTCCAAGAATCCACCAGCAGGTTGTTCAACTTTATGTTTCTCATCATCGTAATGGTCGTTGTTGTTGGTGTAATGGTTGTAGTCAATCCACTTCTTCAACTCACTCTTAACCAAATCAATCCAATCTCTTTGTCTTTTCAAAATCAACTTGGTAAAGATGTTGAAACATCCTAAGAAAATCTGGATGTATCCGATATCACAACATAAATCCATCTGTTGGATGAACATTTGAAATAAGTTCTTCAAGTCTAAGATCCACAATTTCTTGTTCTCATCAAAGGAAGGTTCTTTGTCTCTCTTGATAAATAGAGAGGTTTCTTCTTTTTGGATGTTGTAAACCCATTCATCCATCTTCTTGTTCAATAGGTTCAAGTAATCGTCTATTAACAAGTTCTTTTCCTTTTCACCAATGATGGAAGGGCTTTCCCAATTCAAACCCTTGAACTTCAGATCCTTATTAAAGAATTTCAAAAATATTTGATCAAGTTGGAGAATTTTGACCAAGTTGTTGAAATCAGGTTCCTTGTTGATTATATTCATGATTAAGGAGTTTAGATGTTGGTAGTATACCTTGAAGTACAATTCCCTTAGTGGGAACTTTACCCAACAGAATTTATGCAAATGATCAAACACGACTAGCAGCTCATTCATGATCCATTCTAAATTATCCAAGACTTCGTAGTTGATGTCATCAGTGTTGACTTGGTAAGTGCTCTCCAAGTTGGAAAACATATCAGTAACCTCATCATTCAAAGTTTTGGTAAAGAAATCCATCATTCTGTTAGGTTCCAATCTTGTGTTGACTCTATTCTTGATTATTTCTTGACAAACAAGATTGTCAAAGACGACATCAGTATCCTCTTCTTCAGATTGATACTTCTTTGAATCAACCTTTTTTACAATAATCAAAGACTCTTGTTTGGTTTTAAGGAAACTCAAAGTATCCAATATCTCCATATCCTCTTCTGTATCCTTTTCCAAAACTTTGAAGAATATCAATATAATCATAAATCTTTCAGATCTCAAAAAATCAATCAGATCGGTGATCAAATTCTTTATAAACTTTGTGAATCTTTCTTTTATAACCGGATACTTATCAACTGTAATAAAAAACTTATTGATAATCTTTTGGATTTCCTTATCTGTATTCTCATACATGCTCAATTTTTTGGCAAACTGTTCAAACCTCTTCAATTCATTCAATTGGTGATGCACATACAAAATCTTTTGTGCATACTTCCCAGCAACAAACTCTTCATCTGGCATGTCCAAGAAATCAACTTCTTCCAACAATTCCACCAACAACACATCAATCTCATCACAAATGTTCTCAAAGTCAACAAACTTGTGATAATAATCTATGCTTTGGTTGATGTTTGTTAGATCATCATTGAACTTGATCAATTGGTCGAAGTTTGTTCCTTTTGAGATTCCACTGCCGTTGATGCTCTTCTGCATGATCTTTTGCAAGTCCTCTATCCTTTTGGTATATGCTGTGTGCTTGGCCTTGTTCACTTCAATGTTTTCAACTTTCTGTTTGAGATAAGATAAGATTGAGTCGTATTCCTTTTGGAGATCAAAGTTTAGACTGTTGTTTTCATTGGATATTTCAGTTTTGTAGTTCAGAAAGTCTAGGCCGAGGATGCCGTTGTCTGAGTGGATGTCTAGTTTTTCAAAGTTTTCATTTATTTCATGGATCGCATGGGCCATCAGGTCCTGGCCTGAATCCTTTGTGTTGATGCTTGTCATTGTTTGTTGTGTGGTGTTTTTTATTTATAGTTTTTTGTTTATAACAGAAAAAACACACACATCTGGTGAAATTTTGTTTAAAGCGGGTTATTCGAAAGAGAAACACGTAGATTGGTGTAATATTTTATAAAAAATTGGTTAAAATAGATATAAAATTGGGTGAATCAGCTATTTATAATAATATCAGTGCTGTGGTAAACTTATAGCTTATTTGGATTATTATTACTGCTGTATTTTATCTAACGTTTTACTCTATAAATGTTTTTATCAACTCGGCACGTGACTCTTTCCTAAACAATCCTGCACTCACCAAAATCATAAAAACATCAGAAGAAAAAATTGAGGGAAACCTTTATACCATCTATTTATACTTCAATTGAAACATCTGCTTGAAAGATTCTACTAAAACATACACCACATACCACTTGCTACATCTTTACTCCCATGAGTTTAAAACACAAATACATCAAGCTTGATGATAACAATCTTGAGCTTGAAACGTTTTCTCTTCCATCGCCTAGAGAACCTTCAGACCAAACATCTGAAATCCCTGACGACTTTCATCAAAGATTTGAATCATACTTCCAACCATACAGTCAATCACAAGAACATTTATTTCCTCCGCCGCAAATAGAAGGCAGTTTGATCACCTCTGAGAACGAACTAAGTTCTGACACAACCTTTCGATACAGAAACACCTATTACGAAAACACAGAGGACTACAAAACCCACAACCTGTTCCAACGACTATGGCATGGACCCGAGTACATCATTGACGAACCGCCTACATACTCCGAAACCTCCATCCTTTTCAAAATTGATCAATTCCCACGATCTGTATTCCAATATCGTCTTTCCAAATCCTTACGTTTCACCATCCTTTCTCTCCTCACATTCTTACAAATTTTATTAATCACAATATTCTTTGTATGGCCATACACAAACATTTCCGAAACCCCCATCCTTCCACTTGAATGCAACTCCCGTGTTGGATTTCCCTCTGGAGTGTTGAACAACAAATGTGGACTCAACTTAAACAAATGTGGTTTTGAATACGATCATAACACTCATCTCCTCACCAATCCATTTGTGGATGTGGACAATGGGGTTGTGGTGAGATGTCCGGCCTTATGCGACCAAGGTGGGTTGATATACGCTCCTCTGGCCGTAGGCAAGGAAAGAGTAAGATATAAGAACTATGTGGTGGGAGATGGGGTTTATAGAGGGGATAGTTACCCCTGTTCGGCTGCGTACCACCACAATGAAGTTGTGAAGGGGAGTGAAAGTGGGTTTGCCAAGAGGGTTGTAAAAAGAGTTGTGGATGGAGTGGTGAAACATTCACTTATAAGTAAGTTTACTGGGGGTTGTGTCAAGGTGCGGAGTGCTGGTGCACAACTCGACTTTCCAATAATGGATGGAAGTGAGAGTATAGAGTTTGATTCATTCTTTCCGGATTCATTTGTCTTGGAAAAGACAAATTTTAAATCTTCGTTCAAGAATGGATGTTTGGACCCGAGGTTCTTTGTATTGGGGATTAATCTGGTCATATTTGCCATAGTCTTCTACTTATACGAATCGTCGGTATCCTTCTGGTGGATAGTGGTTGAAGGGTACTGGTTTCAAAGTATGATCATGGACCCAGCTTTGTTAGTCGATCCAAGAGACTGGAGCACCTTCAACGAGTTGATCTCATTAACAATGCAAAAGTTTTTACCATTATGCTTCATAGTCTACGTTCTTTACGATAAGTGTATAAAAAGAACTTTGAACGACGAGTACGAGTCCAGCATTTGGAAGATGGTCATGCTTGCCACTTTTTGGGTTGGACTACTGAACAACATCACCTTTGATAGACTACCTGTTGACAGACTAACCATATCTGATTTAAAAGAACAAAAGGGTGGCTTTGCAGCTACTTTTTTCATTCTCAGCATCATCGTTGTCTCTGCTGTGACACAAACCATCAAAGTCTGGAAAGCCAATTTATTCCAAAAATACTTCAAACTTTACATTTCTTTAATCGCCGGTCTTGTCTTGCTAGGTTCATTACCAGGCTTTGGCTTAAGAATCCATCATTACATCTTAGGTCTACTACTAATCCCCGGTTGTTCTACTAGAGGCAAGAGTGCCTATGTCCTGCAAGGTGTTCTCTTAGGTTTGTTACTAAACGGCATAGCTAGATGGGACTTTGCTTCCATCATTGAAACTCAACGTGCATTGTTGAGAGGATCTGCAGGTGACTTGGCCAAGCCTCCTGTGTTTGAGATTCCTACAATCCCAAAAATCAAGACCATAAACCAGTTTGATGAAATTAAGTGGAAGTTGGAATCTTCGGATACAAGTTTTTCAAACTTTGATGCAGTTTCGTTGTTGGTGAATGACATGGAGGTTTACGTAGGAAGTAACTCCACCATCAGCATTGCAGCTCTGATGGAAGAAAACGTGTTGTTCTCAGACTTGATTGAGGGTGCGTTGTTATACGAAAATAATATTAAAATGTACTTGAGATTGGCTAGATGTGATTCCAGAGATTCAAGCAAGAGAGGTGATTACACCAATGCTGGAGTTTTAACTTATCCTTATGGTAATTGGACAGTACCAAGTCCTGGAGTATCATAAACTACTTCAATTATTACCGAATTTAAAAAATTATCTGAAAATGGTTGATATATAAAAGATATAAAAACGCCCTATTAATATTATTGTTATACTTTAATTCATTTTTTTTACTTAACCAGAACACATAGTACATGATTCCGGATTGTCAATGGCACAAGCAATGACCTTAGAGTTGAAAATATCAACTTCAGCTTCTTCTTCTTCACCCTTTTCATTATCACCGTTAACAGAAGAATCAATCAAAGTATCGTTTGGAGATTGTTCCTTTTCAGCAGCAACCTTTTCAACAGCTGGAGCAGAAGCAGCAACTCTTCTAACGAATCTCTTCTTGGATTCTTCAGCAGCCTTGGCTTCATCAGCTTCTCTGTCTTCACTAGCTCTCCATCTAACAATCTTACCTTCCTTGGTTGGTTCCCAGTTTTCAGGTTTTTTGAATTCATGTGGGATGTATTGAGGTCTATCTAGCTTTTCTAATAATGATACAGAGCTGGCAGCTTGTTCAGCAACCTTGGCATCGATGGTGAATTGAATAGCAGCAGAAGCAGCTTGGGTTCTTAGGTAGTACATACCAGTCTTCAAACCCTTGCTCCAACCGTAGAAGTGCATGGAAGTCAACTTACCCATGGTTGGGGCCATGATGTGAATGTTCATGGAATGAGATTGATCAATGAAGGCTTGTCTGTCGGCAGCCATGTCAATGATAGTCTTTTGAGACAATTCCCAAACGGTCTTGTATAAGTCTTTCATTTCTTGAGGAATGTTTGGTAATTGTTGGATAGAACCGTTGTTGGCAATGATGTTGGACTTCATGGCTTCATCCCAAATACCCATGTCAACCAAATCCTTCAATAAGTATGGGTTAACAATTTGGTATTCACCAGATAAAGTTCTTCTGGAGTACATGTTGGAGGTGAATGGTTCGAAACATTCATTGTAACCTAAGATTTGAGAAGTAGAAGCAGTTGGCATTGGAGCAACTAACAAGGAGTTTCTTAAACCGTGCTTGGCAATCTTGGCCTTCAATTCATCCCAATCCCATAAGGTAGATGGAGCAACGTTCCAGTAGTCGTATTGCAAGACACCTTGGGAGGCTGGAGAACCTTCGTAAGAGGCGTATGGACCTTCAACTTCAGCTAATTCAGTAGAAGCTTCTAAGGCAGCATGGTAGATAGTTTCAAATATTTGAATGTTTAGTTCCTTGGCCTTTTCAGAATCAAATGGAACTCTCAACATCATGAAAGCATCAGCTAAACCTTGGACACCCAAGGCAATCGGTCTGTGTCTCATGTTAGATCTTCTGGCAGTTTCAACAGGGTAATAGTTTCTGTCTATAACGGCGTTCAAGTTCTTGGCAATAACTTTACAAACTTCATGAAGCTTCTTGAAGTCGTAAGTTTGAGTCTTGGAGTCTTCAGAAACCTTGACGAAGGCTGGAAGAGCAACAGAAGCCAAGTTACAAACAGCAGTTTCCTTTTCGTCGGAGTATTCAACAATCTCACAACACAAGTTGGAGGACTTGATTGTACCCAAATTCTTTTGGTTGGACTTCTTGTTACAAGAATCCTTGTAGACAATGAATGGAGTACCGGTTTCGGTTTGAGCTTCTAAGATGGCGTACCATAACTTTTGAGCCTTAATAGTCTTTCTACCTCTACCTTCCAATTCATATTGGTCGTACAACTTTTCGAAGTCGTCACCGTAAGCATCACTCAAACCAGGAGCTTCACTTGGGGAGAACAAGGTCCAATCACCATTGGCCTTGACTCTCTTCATGAACAAATCAGGAATCCATAAAGCAGGGAACAAATCTCTAGCTCTGATTTCTTCCTTACCGTGGTTCTTTCTGATGTCGATGAAGTCGAAGATATCAGCGTGCCATGGTTCAAGGTATAAGGCAAAGGCACCTGGTCTCTTGTTACCACCTTGGTCAACATATCTGGCAGTATTGTTGAAGACTCTGACCATAGGAATCAAACCGTTGGAAGTGCCGTTAGTACCAGCAATGTAAGAACCAGTGGCTCTGATGTTGTGAATGTGTAAACCAATACCACCAGCGGTTTTAGAAATTTGAGCACATTCCTTCAAGGTGTCGTAGATACCGTCAATGGAGTCATCCTTCATGGAAACCAAGAAACAAGAAGACATTTGAGGTCTTGGAGTACCGGCATTGAACAAAGTTGGAGAAGCATGGGTGAAGTATCTTTGGGACATCAAGTTATAAGTTTCAATAACCTTGTCGATGTTTTCACCGTGGATACCAACGGCAACTCTCATGATCAAGTGTTGAGGTCTTTCAACAATCTTACCGTTGACTTTCAACAAGTAAGATCTTTCCAAGGTTTTGAAACCAAAGTAGTTGTAGTTGAAATCTCTGTCGAAGATGATGGCAGCATCCAAAGTATCCTTGTGTTTCATAACAGTTTCGTAAACATCATCGGAGATCATTGGGGACAATAAACCATTTCTTTCGTTAACGTAGTTGTATAAATCTTCGATAACTTGAGAGAATAGCTTCTTGGTTTGCTTGTGAAGGTTACTGATGGCGATTCTGGCGGCAAGAACGGCGTAATCAGGATGAACAGTAGTCATATAAGCACAAGTTTCAGCAGCTAGGTTGTCTAACTCGATGGTGGTGACACCTTCGTAGACACCTGTGATAATTCTTTGGGTGATTTTGACAGGATCGATGTGTTTGGAGTCTAAGCCGTAACACAATCTGGCGATTCTGGAAGTGATTTTATCGAATTGAACAGGAACTTTTCTTCCGTCTCTTTTAACAACAAACATGTGGGAAATTGTTTTTGTTTTAATGAATGTATATTGGTTTTAATTAGTATCTTTTTTTAATAATAATATACTATCATAATAATAAACTAATAGTATTAAAAAGACTATTAGAAAGGTAAACAACAAAAACACAGCTACAAACGCGTTTCTTATATAAGAAAGAGTAAAAACTGTCAAAGGTAAAGCCAGAATTTGTCCCATCGAGCACCAAAAATTTTTTTCCTCTTCGAATATATTTTTTTTTTCCTTTGGCGCGCCTTAAGGGCATGTGTGTTTTTCGTGTTTCTTAGCTAATCTGGGTGACGCCAAAAAAAACCCCCCAAATTTCCCCTTTCGGACATTCCACACTGCCCTAGTTTTTTTTTAACGTGTCGCATTTCCCTCCTGGACGTATTTTGTATTCTGCCAATTGCTGACCCGTTGTGCTTATCTCTGTCTTGAGGAATGATTACTAATCACTTATATAATCATATGTCAACAATTCTTTAAAACAATAGCATTTTTGTTATCTGTTTATCAAAAATCAAAACATAATCAATTATTAGTTCATTAACTTTTTTTATTTATTTTTTCATATATATAGTCCTATATCTCACTTTCTGTGTCCATTCTTGAACCAGTACTTGTTGGCAACTGTTAATCCTGCTGCCAATAGACCAACTCCAACAGTCAACCCAACAAAGGCCGTTCCTGCTGTTCTGCTGATCTCCTCCTTGATCTTCTCCCTCACTATACGTAAACTTGTGGAGTCGTTCTTAAGATCCTCTTCAGCTGTAATCAATGAATCTATGTATTTTAAACTTAACTCGTACTTTTTGAGCTTAAAATTACCCAAACTTAAAAAAAATAACGTCTCCTTCTTCTTTTCAGACTCAATGGTCTTATAAATGTGTGTTAGCAAATTGACTCCTTGCACTTGCAAATCCTTGTTGTTGGATCTTATAAGAACCCATGCATAATTGAACCCTGGTCTCGAGTCTTTTGGATTAAGTTCGTATGCCTTCTTAATCACTTGGAATTCCGTTTCCTGCACTGGATTGTTTAATTCGTAGAATAGGTCTGAATTGTACATAAGGGATGTTTGGTTGCTGAATGGTTGTATTTTATAAAAAGGAAAAAAAAATAATCTACTTGTAAAATCGTAAACAACACATTTTATAAACAGCAAAAGGGGGCAAGGAAAAAACCTGTTATCATTTGAAATGCTGTAAACTCCGAGAGTGTTAACCAATAGATAAACTATCAATTGTTATTTATATAAAAAAGAAGTGATATGATTAATAAGAAATAAGTCATTTTTATTATATTTTTTCTTTACAATTCTAATATTAAAACATTATAATAATGTTTTTAATAATTAATCCAATAAAACTAAATGTAAACTTGTAGTTTTTTTTACAATTTTTAAAAATTTGTTTGCTATACATCACGTGCTAACTTTTGAAAAAATTGCTTTTTCGTCCAACAACTTCTAATTCTTAAAACTATTCTTCTATAAACTAGATCTTACAAACCACCACAACAGCCAACCATCATTATGGAAGATACAAGTAAACTAAACACTTCAAAGCTAGGAACAAAAACCTACTGGGACAATTTTTACGACCGTGAAATAACCAACTTCTCACAAGACAAAAACGACTTAGGTGAAAGATGGTTTGATGACTCCGATGCCGAATATCAAATGATCGAATTACTAATGCAAATCTACATGGACTCTTATGATGAGATTGTATTCAAAAATACTGAAACTGATACTACCAACTTTATTGACTTAGGTACCGGTAATGGCCATTTCTTATTTGAACTAATGCAAAATGAAGATTTTGAAGCTGATTTTACCCATAAAACCAAATTATTAGGATGCGATTACTCAGCCAAATCTATTGAACTTGCCAAAAACATACAAAAAGAAAAGTTTGGCGATAACGAAGCCATTCAAAAGGATTTAACTTTTGAAGTCATTGACTTATTCGATGAAAAATCTGACTTCTTCCAAAAGGTTAAAACTAGCAATAATGAGAAATTCCAAGTTGTTACTGATAAAGGTACTCTAGATGCTATAGCATTAAGCGGAATGAGCAAATTCAGCGAAACTTTAGATAAGGAACTGCCACTTGAGCACTTCTACCCATACGTTATTGACAACCACCTAGCTAAGGATGGTTTATTCATAATCACATCATGTAATTTCACCCAAGAAGAACTAATAAATATCATTGAAAGCACTGGAAACTTGCAGTACTACAAACACGTCAACTACCCATCCATCGAGTTTGGTGGGGTTAAAGGATCAACCATATGTACAGTTGCCTTCACCACCAAATAGTATTTATAAACTGTTTTATATATAACTGATCCATATTTTTTTTATACTAAACTTTCCAATTTGTCAAACAACTTATCAGCCAACTCCTCTGAGTTCAACTTCATACAATATTGAACAACCTGTTTGTCCACAGTCACCACCATTCTCACAAACTTCTCTGAGTTGCTTGAGCCCGGAAACCCTTTGAATATCTTTATTCCCTTGACTATCTTCAAGTTCAACAACACCTGGAAGGTCAATCTCTGTCTGATAACCAATCTGTATGAATCTTGTTCCTTGTTGTGGTTTAAATGTATAGGTCCAACCCCTCTTTCCTTCCACCCTTCTTTCAAGCTGGTTAGGGAATACATCTTGGTGTTGGAGTTGAAGACTATATCCTCGTTTTCCTCCCCACTCTCGACTGTTTCAAGTTTGGTGAGGATGGGTTTATGTTCGATTTCTTGTTCTTCTTCTTTCTCTTTGTCTACGTCTTTTTTCTTCTGAATTTCTTTCAGCAGTCCAAACCCTTGGCCAAAAGTTGTGGATGAACCAAATGCTCCGAAAACAGGAGTTTCCTTCTTGGGAGTGGTGGTTTCTTCTTTTTTAGGAGATTCTTTATCAGCAGAGTCTGCTTCTTTGATTTTCTTGGCGTTGGAAGGAATCATGTCCTTATTGAACTTGAAACCTTGAGAGAAAGTTGATCCTCCACCAAACACAAATTTAGGCTTTTCAGCTTGGGGTTCTTCAATTTTTTGCTTTTTAACAACTGGTGTATCTTCTGAATCTTTGGTTTCTTCACCTAAAGTTCTTTTTGGAGCAGTGGCTTTGTCTTCAACCACTTCCTTTGGTGTAGTTTCAACTTTTTCCACTTTTTCTTCTAATTTTTGTTGATCAACTTCTTTAGATTGAGTCTCTACCTTTTCTTCAGACATGATCTATTAGCTAAATGATAATCGTTACAGGTTTTGGTATGACTTTATTTGCTTATCAAATGGCTAGATGTTGAGATGCTAACGCAAAAAATATAAACAAATTTGCTTGAGGAAGGAAATTGTTACGATTCAAATTTTTTAGCTAGTGCACGTGATTAGCTTAAAATAACGAAACACAACTCACCAATACAAAGATGTTATTATAAACATAAAAACAAGGTTAAATACCATACAATAGGACTTCTAAACATTCAAATCATTCCTTCATATATATATATATATATATATATATATATAGCTCATTCTTTTATCAAATAGTTCTTCTGTCGGAGACATATCTCACAACAATACCTTGTCCGAACTTGGCGATTAGCTTATCAACCCAATTCAAGATATAATGGCCGTTGTTTTGGAATTCCTTAATGGACATAATTTTATAGCAATACTTGATCAACACATCTGCCTCATCATCTGATAATGCGGATATGATTGGGTCTATATTCTTACAATTGATTAATGCATTGGCAACCGCACTCAAGAACTTCATCTTAACAGATAAGTCATCGGCGGAGTATACAGGGTATTTAGAAACAACATCAACAAACAATCCGTTAAAGTCCTTGGAGTATGTTTTGGATTCAACTTCTTGGATCAATCCATTCAATTCGTCATTGGTGTAGTTGTGTATGATTCCTTTAGAAACCAAGGTCTCGTTGATTTGTTGGGTGGTTATTCTTTTGTTTCTGGTTGATGCATCCAAGGCATCAATGTCAATCTTTCTCCAGTCTTCCATTATGGGTTGTTTAAAGCAGTTTATAGCTGTGTGGTGGTGTTTGGTGTTAAAAATAGGAAAACAACATAAACTTCACCTAAGAAAAAATCAACCTCCCGTTTGGAAAAAATAGGGTTTGCCAGTCGGAGATAGAATGTGTGTGACATAATTTGAAATCACACAACTGTTATCAAAGGGGGTGATTAGTAAACACAGTATGTGAATGCTGTATAGAGCATGATACTCTTATATATGCTTTCCTTCTTCTAATAGCTACATTATCTCCTTTGATGTGCAATAACCACATATTCTTCCATACAGTTTTTTAAAAAAAATCAACCTTTAGCAAAATCACTCAAATCCGCTGTTGTTTTTTTTTCTGCCTGTACCTTTTTTCCCACCCCTTGGTTCAAAAGCTTTTGTGTGTGTGTTTGTCGATTTGCCCCTTTTTCGGAAGACAACATCAAACATCTCTGGAAACCAAAGAACAATTCACACTGATTACCTGAGGTAGTATAACTCACATACAGTGCTTATTGGATTATTCAACAAATCTCTAATTTTATATAAATATAAAAGATAAGAATAACCGATTTATATTTTTTTTAACTATAATTAAATCGTCAATTCAAATACTTCATAAAACAAATAAACAACAAATTTATTATAAAAGTCTTGTCTAAGTATAACCATCAAATACCTTAACATTCAATTAGATAACTATAAAATAGAATATTCCCTACAAAATGTCTACAATTTTTGTCAAAATTGTTTCAAGTGAAAACTTGTATAGAAGGGATATGTTTAGATCCCCAGATCCGTTCGCCGTTTTGACTGTTGACGGAGCTCAAACGAAATCAACCTCGGCCGCTAAGAAAACTTTGAATCCATATTGGAACGAACTATTCAAGTTCCACAACGTCAATGAAAATTCAACCTTGGTTATCCAAATCTTTGATCAAAAGAAATTTAAAAAGGCTGATCAAGGTTTCTTAGGTGTTGTTAACATAAGAATCGGTGACGTTCTAGGTCATTTAGACGACAACATTGATGCTGAAGCTGGAAAGGAATTTACAATCACCAGAGACTTGAAGAAGTCTAATGATGGAAATGTTGTTTCTGGTAGATTAGTTTTGATCTTATCCAAGGGCCAAGCTGCCTCTAACTCTGCTGCCATTTCAGATGCTCCATCAACCAGAGCTCCTCCATCATCTTTAGCTGCCAGCTCTCATGCTAGAAATGCTTCAAACATAAGTTCATCTTCTAACAGTTCAGCTCCAGCTGCTAATACTGCAACAAGTGACCGTGTTTCATCAACTTCGGGATCTCGTCGTCGTTCAACTGCCAGCGGTTCAACCAGAAACTTCCAACAAGGAAACGGTTCTGATTCCAACAAGCAATACTCCTCCTTTGAAGATCAATACGGTAGATTACCACCTGGTTGGGAAAGAAGAACTGATAACTTTGGAAGAACTTATTATGTCGACCACAACACCAGAACAACTTCTTGGAAGAGACCTGCCACTGACAATTCAGCCACAGCTGCTGCTCCTGTTGCCCAACAAGCAGCCGGTACCAACTTGATGACTGAAAGCTCTACAAGCATAGATGAAAGAAGACGTCAATTTGACCATAGAACCTTGCCAGGTCCTGAATCTAATTCTGCCACCAATGTTCAACAAGCAGGTTCTGCACCAGCCTCTGCTGCTGCTGCCGCTGCCACTTCGTCTACCTCTGCTCCATCTGGCCTAGGTGAATTACCACCAGGTTGGGAACAAAGATACACCCCTGAAGGAAGATCTTACTTTGTTGATCACAACACCAGAACAACCACCTGGGTTGATCCAAGAAGACAACAATACATCAGAACTTATGGACCAACTTCTTCAGTTGTTCAACAACAACCTGTATCTCAACTAGGACCGTTGCCATCTGGATGGGAGATGAGATTGACCAACACTGCCAGAATTTACTTTGTTGATCATAACACCAAGACCACCACCTGGGATGATCCAAGATTGCCATCTTCCTTAGATCAAAACGTTCCTCAATACAAGAGAGATTTCAGAAGAAAGGTTGTTTATTTCAGATCCCAACCAGCTTTAAGAATCTTGCCTGGTCAATGTTCAGTTAAGGTGAAGAGATCGAATATATTCGAAGATGCCTATCAAGAGATAATGAGACAAAGTCCAGAAGATTTGAAGAAGAGATTGATGATTGAATTTGATGGTGAAGAAGGTGTTGATTACGGTGGTGTTTCCAGAGAATTCTTCTTCTTGCTATCACACGAGATGTTCAATCCTGTTTATTGCTTGTTCGAGTATTCCTCTCATGACAATTACACCATTCAAATTAATCCAAATTCTGGAGTCAACCCAGAACATTTGAATTACTTCAAGTTCATTGGAAGAGTTGTAGGGCTGGGTGTATACCACAGAAGATTCTTGGATGCTTTCTTCATTGGTGCTTTCTATAAATTGTTATTGAGAAAGAAGGTTGGTTTGCAAGACATGGAGAGTGTGGACAATGAAGTTTACAACTCCTTGAAGTGGATGATGGAGAATGAGATTGATGGTATTCTAGACTTGACCTTTGCTGTTGATGATGAAGTCTTTGGTGAGATTGTTCAAGTTGAACTAAAACCAGGCGGCAAGGACATTGAAGTCACCGATGAGAACAAGAAGGAGTATGTTGAGTTGTTCACACAATGGAAGATCCACGACAGAGTCTCTGCCCAATTGAAGGCTTTCATGGATGGATTCAACGAATTGATTCCTGAAGATTTGATCACTGTATTCGATGAAAGAGAATTAGAACTATTAATTGGTGGTATTTCTGAAATTGATGTCGAAGATTGGAAGAAACATACCGATTACAGAGGATATCAAGAAGGCGACCAAACGGTGCAATGGTTCTGGAAGATTGTTTCTGAATGGGACAACGAATCCAAAGCCAGACTTCTTCAGTTCACCACAGGTACATCCAGAATCCCAGTCAATGGGTTCAAGGACTTGCAAGGTTCAGATGGACCTAGAAGATTCACCATTGAAAAGGCAGGTGAAGCCGATCAATTGCCTAAATCACATACCTGTTTCAATAGAGTTGACTTGCCTAACTACGACGATTACGAGTCGATGAAGCGTAAGTTGACCTGGGCCGTTGAGGAAACCATAGGTTTCGGCCAGGAATAGGAAGAATTTTATATATGAAAGAAAATGATAGTACAAAGTTTTGTTCTCGGTTTATTGGAATATGTACTAATTACTCTTATTGTTGGCGTTTTTTGATTCTCGAATCGTGAAACTGTTTCAGTTTGTTCGGTCCCTGTTTTTTCAAAGTTTCTATAATGCTTGGGTTGACGCCCATTTTGAGGAGACTTTCTTCTATGAGTTTAATTTCCTGTGCGGGTATCTCATCCTCATCTTCGTCATCGCTGAGAATGATGGTTTCAATTTGTTTGGGTTGTCGAAGCTTCGTGTCTTGGCCTATACCGACATTATTCCTCTTACTATCTTTTAACACATCGATGCATTCCTTGATGCCCTGGTTGTCTTTACCAAGTCCCTGACCTGATTTGTATCCCATTTTGGCAAGTAGCTCAAAGCCTATGCCGTACTGTTTGTCACTCATGTGGTATTTGGGTTGTTTTTAAGTTATTTTTAAAAAGTTGGGCTGAATTTTGAAAAAAAGAAGATGATTGCTGCGTTAGGGGTGATATTGTTCAGCCGTGTGCACGTGCTGAATTTCAAATGTTTTTTGCCTACTTTAGGCACTCGCCAAGATATAACCAAACAACCGTTGTTAACACTGCTAAAAACTGTATTAACTGAAATAGAAATGTTAGTGACTATGGCTGAGTCATGCTTACCGTTTGCAATAACCTGCTTTCCAACATTGAGGACCACCACTCCGAATAATTGCTGAACACAGCAACCCACAACCCAAAGTCGGGATTTCCAGCCGAATTTTTACACCAAAAGTCGCCTTTTTTTGGTTATAAGAAATGCCCGTAAAGCAGAAAAAAAATTTTAAAATTCTGATTATTTAATCTCTATGCTTGAGTCATTCAGCTTCATCTATCAACTCTGATTCTTTTACTTCATTTTAAAAGATAAATCAACAACCATATCTATACATTCCACATTTTCAAATGCTATCTCAAAGTGTGAAATCTGCTAAAAAGCATTTATCCCAGCACACTATAAAGCCTTGCTTTATCGTTGCCAAGGGGAACCTCAATTACACAACTAAAAAGTATTATACAACCCCAACAAACGGTACTTTTGGCACCAGATCAACTGTCATCCAATTGTTAAACAACATTGGTTCCAAGAGAGAAGTTGAGCAATACTTGAGATACTTCACCTCTGTCCAACAACAACAATTCGCTATCATCAAGGTAGGTGGTGCCATCATATCGGACACTTTGCCTGAATTAGCTTCCTGTTTAGCCTTCTTGTATCATGTTGGTCTTTATCCAATTGTTTTACACGGAACAGGTCCACAAGTCAACAAGAGATTAGAGGATAAAAAGATCGAACCTGAATACATAGACGGCATTAGAATCACCGATCCACAAACTATGTCTGTGGTTAGACAATGTTTCTTAGAACAAAACTTGAAGTTGGTCACTGCATTGGAGAATTTGGGGGTTAGAGCCAGACCTATCATGAATGGGGTTTTTCAAGCTGATTACCTGAACAAGGAAAAGTATAATTTAGTTGGTGATATTAAGAAGGTTTTCAAAAGCCCTATTGAAGCCAGTATCAAGGCTGGTTGTTTGCCAATCTTGACTTCATTGGCTGAAACTGAGTCTGGTCAGATGTTGAACGTCAATGCGGATGTTGCTGCAGGTGAACTTGCCAGAGTCTTTGAACCATTGAAGATTGTATACTTGAACGAAAAAGGTGGTATTGTCAACGGTAAAACCAAGGAAATCTTATCTGTTATCAACCTTGATGAAGAGTACGATAATTTGCTAAAAGAAGAGTGGGTCAAGTATGGAACTAAATTAAAAATTAAGGAAATTAAGGAATTATTAGACTATCTACCAAGATCATCTTCTGTTGCTATTATTAATGTTCATGATTTACAAAAGGAATTGTTTACTGATTCAGGAGCTGGTACTCTAGTTAGAAGAGGTTACAAATTAGTTGAAAGAAACTCTTTGAAGGAATTTGATTCTGTTTCTTTGGATTCTTTAAGAGCTTGTTTGGACAAGGACATCAAGTCAAAGAATTCTATCAATGACGATGAAATCTCTGTTGCCAAGTACTTATCTGAATTAGAAACCAGAAGCTTTAAGATCTTGAGCAATGAACCAAATGATGTTGTTGCCATTATCCTTGATGATGACCAAGAAATTGTTACTAAATTGGATAGATTCATGTGTACTCAACAAGGTTGGTTGAATAAGGTCACTGACAACGTTTTCACCCAATTAAAAAACAAGTACCCATCTCTACAATGGGTAGTTGATGAACAAGATCCAAACATAGCCTTCCACTATGCCAAATCTGAAGGTTCTTACTTGAAGGATGGTAAAGTCTTATTCTGGTACGGTGTACAAGACTTAAACACTGTGACTGCCTTGATCACTGAATTCTGCAAAAGTTTAGACAAATCTCCATTCTCATTTGAATCCAAGAAATCCGCTGTATTTGGAAACTCGAACGGTGCTAAGAGAAACTACTCCACCGTTGTTAGAACTCCATCCATCCATAATGGTGAATTTTCCAAAGATGTCAAAAAAATTGCCTTGATTGGTGCTAGAGGTTACACTGGCAAAAATTTGATTGAATTAGTTAACAACCATCCTTTTTTAGAAATTGCACATGTTTCTTCTAGAGAGCTATGTGGTCAAAAACTTCAAAACTATACCAAATCCTCTATAACTTACGAAAACCTTTCTCTTGACGACATCAAGACTTTGGAAAAGAACAAAGCAGTTGACATATGGGTCATGGCATTGCCGAACAAAGTCTGCATCCCATTTGTCAAGGCCATAGAAAGTGTCGATAATTGTTCCACTTCTAAAATCATTGATCTTTCTGCTGATTTCAGATTCGTCAATGAAGATGAATGGAAATATGGCTTACCAGAATTAACTTCCCGTTCATTGATTACTTCCGCCAAAAAAATTTCTAACCCAGGTTGTTATGCCACTGGTACACAATTATCTATCGCTCCATTGAATGAAATCATGGATGGTCTGCCGGTTGTGTTTGGGGTTAGTGGATATTCTGGGGCTGGTACCAAGCCTTCCCCTAAGAATGATGTTCAAAACTTGAAAGATAATTTGATTCCATACGCTTTGACTGATCATATTCATGAACGTGAAGTTTCTAAGAGATTGGGAAGAAATGTGGCATTCATCCCCCATGTCGGACAATGGTTCCAAGGTATTTCATTGACTGTGTCCATTCCTTTGAAGGAGAAACATACTAGTGAAGAAATCATGGATATTTATAAAAAGTTTTATGAAGGGGAAAAGTTGATTAAGGTTTTGAGCGTTGGTGAAGAGTGTACTGTTAAGAACATCGCCGGATACCATGGTGTAGTCATTGGTGGTTTCAAAGTCAACGAAGCTGGTAACAGAGTTGTTATCACTGCATTTATTGACAATTTATTGAAAGGTGCAGCTACTCAATGTTTGCAAAACATAAACTTGGCGTTGGGTTATTACGAATACGAAGGTATTCCACAAGATAAGATTGTTCCAAATATATAAAGATTTAGAATTATTAAACTTAACTTACATTTTTCAATATTTATTTAATTTTTTTATTATAAATATTACTTGTATATAGGATTTGAATGTATTTAATAATTTTGGTTCTATCTAAAATTGTCTTTATATTACATCATTTATTACAGTTTTTAGACAAATACAGAGTAGATATTTACATGCCGAATTGCAATTTATTCGGCAAAGTTCATTATCATCATTATGAAGAGTTCTTTCATTGAGATTTCTCAGAACTTATTCAATAAATTCAGTGTCTTCAACATTGTGTCTTTTTTTTCCTTCAGTTAATGTAGCAATACCAGAAACAGTACCCAAGTCTTGGATACCGTCACCAAAGACATCAGCAACTTCTTCCAAGGTTTTACCAGAAGTTTCAATGAAGGTGAAACAAATACAGAATTCAACAGCCAAGATACAGACATATACAATGTAGTACTTCCAGTGAATGGCATCCATGGCAATTGGGTTAACAAAACCGTTGTAGATTTGGGCAGCGTATTGAACAGCAATAGAAACAGATAAACCTTTAGCTCTGATTGTGAATGGTAGAATTTCAGTAGAGTAGGTGAATGGTAAACCGTTTAGACCCATGTTGTAGAAGAAATAGTAGATAAAGATAAAGGCTAATACAGCTTTACCCATAGACTTGTCTTTAAAGTCGTTTTGTTGAGCTCTAGCAGATAAAATGGTCCAGATAATGTAAGAGATTAACATACCACCAATGGAGGCTTTCATCAAGACAACTCTCTTCTTAATCAATGGAACCAACCAGAAGGATTGGATGCAACAAACACCCAAGTTGTAGATCATCAAACCGGCATTAATGATCAATTGTTCAGAAGTGGAAGTGTAACCAATAGATTCCAAGACCTTACCTAGGTAGTAAGAGACTAAACCGTTACCAGACAATTGCATGAAAATGGCAACCCAAAAAATGATCCACATTCTTTTCAAGTTGGCCTTGGTTTTGAATAAGTCACTGTAACTGGTTTGGGCAGCAGCTCTTTCTTGTTCAATGGCTAATTGAATTTCAGTCATTTCATATTCAACTAATTCTTGACCTTGTTCTAAATGGCCTGCATGTAAGTCATTCAAAACCTCCCTTGCTTCTTCAAATCTACCTTGAGCAACGTACCATCTTGGGGATTCAGGAACAAAAAATGGAACTAAGATAAGTTGACAAACTGGGAATAGACATTGAATAATAACTGGAATTCTCCAGGACCATTGATGACCAACGTTTCTGACACCAAAAGAAATCCAGGCAGCAACAATGGCCCCTAAATACCAGTTAGAGTTGTAGTAGTTAATTTGGATAGATCTAGCAGTTGGATCTGGATAAGCAAGTTCAGCAATCAAGGATGGGGCAGATAATTGGACAATACCTGAACCAATACCAATGATAATTCTACCAGCAATCATCATACCCAAGACATCTCTTTTTTTGTAGTTTTCTGGGAAATTGTCGTGTCTCCAAACACCAGACACTGATTGTATTAAAACACCGACGACGATGATGATGTTACAGTAAATAAGACACTTCTTTCTACCAAAATAATCATTCAACTTAGCGGAAATAGCAAAGGACAAAAAACAACCAAACATGTAACCACTGGTTAAGGCACCAAGAACGGAACCAGAAACATTACCAATGACATTGTTAAAGTCCTTTTCGGTATATAAGGAGTTCAACAAGGAACCATCATAACCAGTATTACAAGAAGCCAAAGAGATAATAAAGATCACCCACATCAATTTTTGGAAATGCTTTATTGTGTACCATTTTTGAGAGTAAGTAGGTAAAACGGTTTTGATACCGATGGATGGATCTTCGTGGTTTGCCAAGGTATAGCTTTGTTGATCGTTTAAATTATTGATTTGTTTTTGTTTTTCACCCACATCAGAGGATGAAAGGTTAGAAGAGGATTGATTTAAAGACATGATTGTTAATTTGTTCTTTAATGTTTTTTTGTTTGGTCATTATGTTTTTTTTTTCAGAGTCTTGATTAAACTAATAATTATTTCACCGAAAAAGAGAAAATAAGAACAAATATATCAAAAACAGATAATATTTCCATCCTTTATATACAAATCAAAGACAGAGTAGTGAAAGAAGGATTATTTTCATAAAAGGGGAATGACGTCGTGAGTTGGCAGCTGCTTTGTTGGATAAAAGGGTAGATGGAAATTAATTGCTACTGTCAAAACTTAAGCTTGCGTTTTTTCCTTTTTTTTTGATGATTATCTGGGGTAATTTTTGCCGGAAATGACCCTGTGCTGGTAAATTCTCGGGAGTTATTAACTAAGTTAGTAGTAGAACTATGTCTTAGTTTGTTTGGTGTAAAAGTAAAGTAATGTCATAAGATGTTATAGAACAGGTTATATAAACTATTTTTCTAAGTATTTTGTATGTATTATTTTAGATTATGTCAAAACTTGTTATTTTCTTTTAAAGCAGGGTTCTTCTTTACTATAATTTTTTTTTAATATAAACATTATTTTTATACTTAACTTCTTTAATCAAATAATCTAAACTAAAGAAGTTCAGTGATTTGAACTTTCCTTTATATATGTTTAGCTTTTCCTGACCCCTGGCTTTTAAGATTTATTAAGATGGATTAATCTCTATTTAGTTCCTAAAATTAATCAAGTGATTGCTCTAATTTTGATGCATGGATTTAATCTATGGGGGTTTGTTGTATTTCAACAATTTTTGATGGGTTTTAAGTGTTTGACTGTATCGCAGAGTTACTATTTTAGCTTCGTTCTATGTATATCTTCAGCTTAATCAGCTAAATATCTATAAAACTAACTATATATTTGTTGGAAATAACTTTGGTTAGCTCCGATTTTCATCAATTCAATCAGTGAAAAGATCTCTTTTATTACGCCTAAGACATAATTGTGTGATAAAAGTTAATTTTTCCCTACGTGGAGGGGTTTTCATTATTCACGTACCACAAATGGAGGAAGTGAACAGTTTTTATGGTTGTTTCGGCGGGTGGCGAAAGCTCAACGTCGATTCTTCTTTTTTCTATGAGTGGTCAACTTGTTATCAAAATCATCATTAGATTCATTGCTCTTTATACACGAATTACTTCAGAGTTATATAATAAATCGTTTAAATCCAGATCAAATTACATTAACGAAAAGATTCATAACTTTTGAGTTCTACTATATATTTAACTTTATTATTACTTCCAAAAATACTACTATTTTTCCTTCTTTCTGTTGACACGGCTCCTAACGTTTTTCTCCTGTTTTCCTCTTGCCACTTTTGATAGAAAAGGAGTAATTAAGTCCGGAAAAGATAAGTATAGCATAGTATTAAAAAGGAATAGAATTACCTAAAAGGGAAATAATATACTTAAAAGGAAACAAGTCTAAAAAGGAGTAAGGATCGAAGATCGGAATTACAAGTATCCACGGAAAAGTGGCAAGAGAAAATGGAGGTGTTAGTGGTGCATTGGAGAGTTCCTAACGCACCAAAAAAAGTGATGCAGGCTCTCAAAAACATCAAAAAAATGTCGCTTATAATTTCCCAAATAGGAAATAGACTGACTTTTTGGAGTCCATCTTAAGTGAACTAATCAGGTCAGTTAAGTTGGAACTTTTACCAGCAAAAGTCAGATTTTTTGACAAAAAATCAAATTTTGATCATTTTAGCCTGCATCATTCCTATTTTCCAAAAACATTACTTTTTTAGGAAGGTAGAAATACCACTTTTATTGATTAAACCTCAAAATTAGACTCCTTTGGTGTTAGAAATTTTTGGTGGAGAAAAAAAGTGGGATTTTCCAGCTTTTTTGGCCCTTTTCTCTGCATCGTAGGAACACTCCATTTTGGGCGTGATCTTTTTGCGTTTTTCTGCATGAGAAATTTTTTTTTTTTGCAAGTTAAGCGTGAAAAAACAGAGTTTTCCTACATTCGCTATGTAGAAATTTGCAATTTTTTCACGGCCAAAACGCATTTGAAAAAAAATCAGTGTTCCTGGCCTCAACACGTGATCCCAAAAATTTTTACGACCCTTCTTTTCCCGATACAATAGAAATACTGTATAAACACAATAGAAACCTTGAGAAAACAATACAATTTTCAAAAAGCCACACCATATGCTCATTTTGTATTTTGGTTCTAACAGCTAGCTATTCTGGTCTGTTGTACAGGTATAAAAACACATAATATAACAAAGAGCAGCTCAATATCAAGCCAAGCATTCATCTTTCAAGTTTATCCAGTTTATATGAAAACACCATGATTATTACAGCTGTTACTAGCAATTATATATGGAGGGGTAAAATGTGGTACTGTTTAAAGTGCTTAGTTTCTTCTTTAAAGATTTGAAAAAGTCAAAATAAAGACTACAAATAAAAAGTTGGTTAATTGCAGCATATTTTATGCTTATTTTTTTAAGTCTTTGGCCCAAGTTAAACTTATAAATGTATAATTTAAATTTTATATGTAAACAAACTTCAAAATTTGCTAGTAAAATATATGTTGATCATGTGACTACCTGTAATTATTAGCTGTAAAACGAAATGCTGAAAAACTTGAAAAAATTTCAAAAATTTGCAGCCGAAAGTGACGTCATAGGGAATTTTAGGCCATTTTTTATGCAGAAAAACGCTGTTTTTTCACGCTCAAAATGCATCACTAACACCTCCAATAGTGGGAGAAAAACAGTAAAAGGTGGACGTAGCAGTATTTACAACAGCAACGGAAAACAGTAGTAATTTGGTAGTTAATAGTAAAGGGGAATATATATAGTTATATAGATATGTATCTGATTATGTAGAAGATATATATAGAACCAAGCCAAAATAGCAACAACGTGACCAAGTCAAACACTTAAAATCTATCAAAAACAAGAAGAATCCAAGAATTTAAAAAAATGTTACATGTTTGGTTTTTTTTCATTGATTTTTGTACATTTTACAGCATCTAACCTCCATTAAAACTTTTTTTATTTTGGTGAAAGATGTTAAAACGTAACAAATATTTTTTTTTAGGACTTTTATATTACTTGCATATATGATTTAAATGTATTTATTAATTTATGTTTTATTTATATTTATCTTTATATTATATTATTGATTACAGTAATAGACAAATATAAAGTAGGTATTTCTGTGCTGAACTCCAATTTATTTAGCAATACTTACTGTAATCATTATGAAGAGTTCTTTCATTGAGATTTCTCTGAACTTATTCAATAAATTCAGTGTCTTCGACATTGTGTTTTTGCTTACCTTCAGTTAAAGCAGCAATACCAGAAACAGTACCCAAGTCTTGGATACCGTCACCAAAGACATCAGCAACTTCTTCCAAGGTTCTACCAGAAGTTTCAATGAAGGTGAAACAAATACAGAATTCAACAGCCAAGATACAGACATATACAATGTAGTACTTCCAGTGAATGGCATCCATGGCAAGTGGGTTAACAAAACCGTTGTAGATTTGGCCAACAAATTGAACAGTGGCAAAGATAGAAATACCTTTAGCTCTGATTGTGAATGGTAGAATTTCAGTAGTGTAAGTGAATGGTAAACCATTTAGACCCAAGTTGTAGAAGAGGTAGTAGATGAAGATAAAGGCTAATACAGCTTTACCCATAGACTTGTCTTTGAAGTCGTTTTCTTGAGTTTTAGCAGATAAGATGGTCCATATAATGAAAGAAATTAACATACCACCAGTGGAAGTCTTCATTAACAAAACTCTCTTTTTGATTAATGGGACCAACCAGAAGGATTGGATGCAACAAACACCCAAGTTGTAGATCATCAAACCGGCATTAATGATCAATTGTTCAGAAGTGGAAGTGTAACCAATAGATTCCAAGACCTTACCTAGGTAGTAAGAGACTAAACCGTTACCAGACATTTGCATGAAAATGGCAATCCAACAAATGATCCACATTCTTTTCAAGTTGGCCTTGGTTTTGAACAAGTCTTTGTACTTGGTTTGTGCGGCAGCCTTTTCTTGTTCAATGGCTAATTGAATTTCAGTCATTTCATATTCAACTAATTCTTGACCTTGTTCTAAATGGCCTGCATGTATGTCATTCAAAACCTCTCTGGCTTCTTCAAATCTACCTTGAGCAACGTACCATCTTGGGGATTCAGGAACAAACCATGGAACTAAGATAAGTTGACAAACTGGGAATAGACATTGAATAATAACTGGAATTCTCCAGGACCAATGATGACCAACGTTTCTGACACCAAAAGAAATCCAGGCGGCAACAATGGCCCCTAAATACCAGTTAGAGTTGTAGTAGTTAATTTGGATAGATCTGGCGGATGGTTCTGGATAAGCAAGTTCAGCAATCAAGGTTGGTGCAGATAATTGCATAACACCTGAACCAATACCAATGATAATTCTAGCAGCAATCATCATACCCAAGACATCTCTTTTTTTGTAGTTTTCTGGGAAGCCGTCATGTCTCCAAGCACCCGACACGGCTTGTAATAAAACACCGATGACCATCACGATATTAAAGTAGATAAGACACTTCTTTCTACCAAAATAATCATTCACCTTAGCGGAAATAGCACATGCTATTAAACAACCAAAAATGTAACCATTGGTCAATGCACCAAGGACAGAACCAGAAACATTACCAATGACATTATTGAAGTCCTTTTCGGTATACAAGGAGTTTAACAAAGAACCATCATAACCGGTGTTACATGAAGTCAAAGAGATAATAAAGATGATCCACATCAATTTTTGGAAATGCTTTATTGTGTACCATTTTTGAGAGTAAGTAGGTAAAACGGTTTTGATACCGATGGATGGATCTTCGTGGTTTGCCAAGGTATAGCTTTGCTGATCGTTTAAATTATCGTTTTGTTTTTGTTTTTCACCCACATCAGAGGATGAAAGGTTAGAAGAGGATTGATTTAAAGACATGATTGTTAATTTGTTCTTTAATGTTTTTGTTTGGTCATTATGATTATCTCTATAGTTTTGATTAAACTAATAATTAGAACAGATGTATAGAAAATTTGAAAATATATAAAAAAACAGATGATATGTTCATCCTTTATATACAGATCAAAGACAGGATAGTAAAGGAAGTTTTATTTTTTTAAAAAAAGGGAATGACTTTGTGAGTTGGTAGCTGCTTTGTTGGATAAAAGGGTAGATGGAAATTAATTGCTACTGTCAAAACTTAAGCTTGGGTTTTTTTTCTTTTTTTTTTGTTTTTTTTAGGGATGGATGATTATCTGGGGTAATTTTCTTTGTTAGTATCATTTTGTGCAGATCTTGCACAGCATTTGTAGAACAGGTTGAGCCCGATAAAAATAAAAATTCAAAAGTGGTATAAATTTGTAATTTCAGTATTTTAGCAGTGATGTGTGAGATAATCCCAATTTTATAGTTGCTCTTATAAATGTATATTTTTTTGGGGGAAGGACAAAGTAGGTGTGTGGAGGGATATGCAAAATGGCAATGCTTTTTACATTGTTACAAATGGATTTAGATGTGTTGTTATAATATATTTTCCCCACCGCTGAAATTATATTAATTTATTTATCTCTGGACATCTGATCACGAGACCGTATGCCAGACATAACATTTTCAAATAGCTGGAACGTTAATGAACTCACAACTAATAGAAAATTCTGGAAACTTACATCAAGAAAAGAAAAAATTTGCAACATTATACATAATCACTAATCAACAAAAACAGCTAACTTGGCCCTATGACTAATACATATAAATTCTATATACAAGTATTTATTTTTTTTTTCTTTAAAAAACCTGCCAAAATTTGCAACAAACAGGTAAATCATTCTTTTTGTTTTTACACGTGGATTTTTTTGTTCAAATTATTTTTTTTCCGGCTTTCCCGTGGATTTTTTTGTTAACACCAGTTTATCTTTTTTATCGGACAAATGGAAAAGTTGAGCAAAATTGATGAGTGGAAATAAAAAGCTGAGAAAACAATTTTCATTTCGGACATTGGAGAGGTTCCGGGAAAAGCGTGTTTGATGTTTGTAATTTTTTTTACCAAGTTAAACGGCCATGGTTAAAAACCTGGCCAGAAAATGACACTACTTTTGTGGGTAATTCCCTATTTGGGAGTATTGATTAACGTTTTAAAGATGTAATTTGTCATTTCTAATGTTTGGTTTTTTGGGTATTTGTGGAAGTTTGGAGAAGTGGGTAGATTAAGGGTTTTAATTGCATGGTGTAAATATAATCTATGTACTTAACCAAGAATGAATCTTGCCTTTAATTTCTTCTTCTTTGTAAAAGGTAGATACCTACTAGCTTTTATATTCGAATACTGTAAAAATATAATTTCTCCACTGCCGAAATTATATTAACTTATTTTATCTCCGAACATGTGATCATGAAACCACCAGGGTTGAGTGAGGATTCGGATTCTCGAATTCTCAAAAATTTGAGATTTTTTTTTTTTCCCACCAAAAAAAATCAATCCTCGAATTTTGAAAATGACATTCTTGACTCGGATTTAAACATTTTAACTAGCAAAAAAAACATCTATCAAATGTTTACATATAAATAAACACTTTTACTACAAGTAATTACAATTTAATAAAATTGACATTTTATTTAACACATTCAAACATATTTCACAAATACAAAAATTTGTTTATTAAAAGTGTAAACTTTTTAAACAACATAAATCAAGTTTTTAACCAAGAATGAAGATTAACAAAGAAGTTATAGATGATTAAAAGTCTTAATTTTCATTATTGGAAAATCCACCTGTGTACCCCCTATGATTTCAAAATGGCAAAATCGTTTTAGTCTCTAAATGCTATTCAAATGATAATGTACACGTAAAAAAGTATCTGACCATATGAAGGTCATTTTGAGCTATCATATGGCACTAAACTTGCTTGAATATACCCAAATTTGAGCTTAAAAAAAGCTAAAAATCGCCAAATTTTCGTTGAAAAATCTTGATTTTTCAACATGATTTTTTATTGCACTGTACCAGTTACAATAAAAAATCATAACCACTATGCTGTTTATTAGAAGATAAATTTATTTATTTGTTAAAAATCTTGATGTGTTTATTTATAAATTTGTTGTGTAAAATTGATTTTAAATGTTGTAATAAGACTTTTCATGATTTCAGCAATGAAAAATATGGTTATCAGAGTTCTGATGTGTGTTTGTGTAGCGATTTATTCGGATATAAGGCTGTTTAAGCAGCAAAAAGGCTCAAAAATTAGAGGATTGGCCATTCTCGAATTTGGTTACGTGTGGCATAAAAGTCACGTGTTTTCTGATTTTTTACAAATCCTCGATTTTGTATTTTTGGATTTTTTTTTTCCCTCGAATTTTTTTATCTAGCGTCCTCACTTAACCCTGAAAGGGAAAATAAATTTGCCACATTCGTCCACCAAGATTCATTATGATCGACTTTTCCCTGATAAACAACATTTTGAAAGGTCAAACGGAAGAAAATTAACTTCCTTCTTATTGCTATATGTGAACATTTCCAGCTTTATTCTACAAAAACACTAACTGACGAGTCAACACACAGGCGTAATACCCGAACATTCTGACTATCGACAATTTAATTCTCTTAAAAAGATAAGTATTTCTACCTTCTTTAAGCTTGGATAACAGGAAACAACACACACTTATTTGATGAGTTTGTAAACTGACACATATTTTTTTTTCCTCTTTTAAAAAACAATATATTATTTCCATCTAAACTATTTTGGCAAACAAAATTAAAATCAACAAAATGTTAGTCTGGCAAAATGTTCATAAATAACTATAACCTTAACTTCGTAATTAATTTGTTTTTTATTTAAAAGGCAAATACTTGTTTATCTGGGTGCGTTTTAACCAAAATTTCCCCAAAACAAATTAACCAATCACCAAAAAAAAAAAATGACTGTTTCATTTGATCCTGATACTTTATTAAAAAAACTTACTCTTGAAGAGAAAATTCAACTTCTTTCTGCAAAAGATTATTGGCACACTGTTCCAATTCCTCGTTTGAACATTCCATCCATCAAAGTCACTGATGGTCCGTGTGGCTCTCGCGGTTCCAAGGCATTCAACTCCACCAAAACTGCCGCCTTCCCTTGTGGTACTGCCTTGGGGTCATTGTTTGACAAAAAGAGATTGTTTGAAGTTGGTCAAGTCATGGCTACTGAAGCTGAACACAAATCTGCCAAAGTCATTTTAGGTCCAACAACTAACATCCAAAGAGGTCCTTTAGGTGGTAGAGGTTTTGAAAGTATTTCTGAAGATCCATTATTATCTGGATTAAGTGCTGCTCAAATTGTCAAGGGTATTCAAGACTCAGGCAGAGTCATGGCCACCATGAAACATTATGTTTGTAATGACATGGAAATTGATCGTTTTGGTTATGATGTTTTGGTTACTGACAGAGCCTTAAGAGAAATTTATTTGGAACCATTCAGATTGGCTGTTAAGCATTCCGATCCTATGTTCTTCATGACTGGGTACAACAAGGTCCAAGGTGCTCATTGTTCCACCTCAGACAAGAACTTAAAACAAATCTTGCATGGCGAATGGGGCTCTAGGGCCGTTGTTATGTCTGATTGGTTTGGTGCTTCTCACCCAATGGAATCCATCAAGGCTGGGTTAGACTTAGATTTCCCAGGTCCAGAAAGATTCAGATCTGTTGAAATGATCAAGCACTTGTTGTTCTCCAAAGGTGAAACCAGAGATGGTACTATTTTCACCGAACACGACATTGATGTCAGAGTCTTAAAGATCTTAAACATGATCAAATACTTTGTTGAAACTTATGGTACTACCGACTTCACTTTTGATGAGGATACCAAGAACAACACTCCTGAAACTTCTAAATTCTTAAGACAAATTGCTGCTGAAGCCATTGTCTTGTTAAAGAATGACGACGACGTTTTACCATTAAAGAAGTCCGATGCTGAAGATTTGTGTATCATTGGTCCAAATGCCAAAGCCAGATATCACACTGGTGGTGGTTCTGCCTCTTTGAATGCTTACTACATTGTTTCCCCTTACGAAGGTATTCTTAACGTCACTGAAAAGGAATCCCTTCCATACTCAAAAGGCTGTGATGCTCACAAGACTTTATCCAACTTCATTGAAAACTGTCACACTGCTGATGGTCAAAAGGGTCTTTCTGTCAAGTTCTACCAAAAGGAAGATTACAAGAAAACTGGTGAAAAGCCATTCAAAGTTGAAATTGTTGATAGATCCTTCAACAAGATGTCTGACATCAGAGATCCACACATTGATGTAAAAGAAAGATTATTCTATTGTGATTGGGAAGGTCTTTACACCTGTCAAGACGGCGATGGTCTTTATGAATTAGGTTGTCAAGTTGCTGGTACTGCCTTGGTCTACTTAGACGACAAACTTGTCATTGACAACAAGCATGGCCAAGTCAGAGGTGAATTCTCTTACAAGTCTGGTACTATTGAAAAAAAGGCCAAGGTTGAATTGAAGCATGGTCAAACTTACAAAGTCAGAATTGCATTTGGTTCCATCCGTACTTCTGAATTGACCATGTTATCTGATGGTACCTTTGGTGCCTTGCAAGTTGGTATCAACAAGGTCATCGATGCCAAGGAAGAAATTGAGTATGCTGTTTCCCTTGCCAAGAAGCACAAGAACTGTATTGTTGTCATTGGTTTGAATGGTGAGTATGAAACTGAAGGTGCCGACAGACCACACATGGACTTACCTGGCTTGACCGATGATCTTGTTGCTGCAGTTTTAAAGGCCAATCCAAATGCCATTGTTATCAACCAATCCGGTACTCCAGTAACCGTCCCATGGATTGATCAATGTAAAGTCTTCTTGCAATCTTATTATGGTGGTAATGAGTTAGGTAATGCCATTGCTGATGTTATCTTTGGTAATGTCAACCCTGGTGGTAAGTTGTCGTTATCTTGGCCAAAGAAGAACGAGGATAATCCTGCCTTCTTAAACTTCACTTCCCATTTGGGTAGAGTTGTCTACGGTGAAGATATTTACGTTGGTTACAAATACTATGAACATGCCAAGAGAGGACCTCAGTTTGTCTTTGGTTATGGTCTATCTTATACCAAATTTGATATTTCCAACTTGAAGACTTCATTGAAGGACAATGACTTAAGTGTTGGAGTCACTGTTAAGAATGTTGGTGATGTTGAAGGTTCTGAAGTTGTACAAGTTTACACTTCCAGAATTGGCGAATCCCAAGTCCCAAGAGTTCCAAAGGAATTGAAGGAATTTGAAAAGATCACTTTAGCTCCAGGTAAGGAAACTGCTGTTAAATTCACTCTATCTGTCAAAGATTCCTTCTCTTACTTCAATGAAATTAGAGACAAGTGGCACTTGGAAGCTGGTAAGTACAAGGTTTTGGTTGGTAACTCTTCCGCCAACTTACCATTAACTGCTGAACTTGAAATCGAAGACGATTTATACTGGTCTGGTTTATAATTAAATAATGACATCTGTTTATGTATATAAAGTAATGACCTTTTTTTTATTATTATATTAATAAAGTTATAACTGAATCCGTAATTAAAAAATCATCTATGTAAAACATTGGTATATAGTGTACATACTACATGATTGAACAGCAGCAAAAAGCCTGTTTGAGTTTGTCAACAAACGTGCCTTCACTATTCTCATACCCCTCTTCGTCATAATCTTGGAGCAAACCAGCCTCAAGATCTTGTTCTTCTTCATACATCAATCCATTCTGTTTCTTTGGGAGTAACTGTCCCTTATATCTATTTTGATTCGGTATGGATCCGTATTGTTGGTCCGACAATCTTTGATATCTCATTTTATTATTACTACTTTCAAAGGATTGATACCCTTCAGTGTTGGAGTTTACAGTATCGGAATTGTTCAAGTAATAAGCCTTCAACTCCTCGCTGCGTCTTCTCTCGCTTGTGTTTTCACCTACATTTTGCAGCGACTTTTTCTGTCTTAATGCTTGTTGTTGTTGGTTCTCCAATCTTTGTGAATCTCTCTGTATTTGTTTTAAATTATCCATTGGCTTTTGTCTACTTGAACCTTGTTGACGGTATTTACCTCCATTGTTGCTGGTGTTGATGTTGTTGTTATTAGTATTACCACCACCATATCCATTGAGGTTGTTTCTCTTGTTTAGACGGATATCCCAGCCACGACCACCATTCAAGTCCATCCAATCATATCTCCCATCATTCTCAATGTTCAATTCATCAAAGACGGAGTATAATATCTTTTTCAAGTTTTCATAATCAGGATCCTCCTCGAATTTCAAGTTTCTGGCATAGCTCAAAATTTCACCAAACTGCCATGGTATTTTGCCATTCATACATAGGAAATCAGCAGTGGAAGCTTGTTTGGTTTTCCCAATTTTCTCATACTTCAACTTATTATTTGCAGCCTTCAGACCTTGCCAAGGGAGTTGTCCTCTTAAGAAGTAGAAGAATACATGGGCCAAAGATTCCAAATCATCTCTTCTACTCTGTTCCTTTCCCAAATGGGTGTTGATCGACATGTATCTGGCTGTTCCACTCAATGATTTTTTTTCTCTATAAGGAATATGTTGTTTTGAAATTGGATCTCTGAATTGTTTAGCCATTCCAAAGTCTACTATATACACGTAGTTTGGGTCTTTATCTGGATTATTTAAGTTGTTGCACACTATCTTTCCAGCATTGGTGTGACTAGCAGCAGAATTGTAACTCTTGATGGATGAACTTGAGGAGTTTGATATGTATGAAGTCAATTGATACTCAGCTATTAAGAAATTATCAGGCTTGATGTCTCTATAAATTAGATTGTTGTTATGGATTGTTTGTAACGTATCTATCATCTGGATGGCTAGTAATGTACATGTCTTGATGGAAAATTGCCTTCCACACCATTCAAACAAGTCTTCCAAAGAAGGACCTAATAAATCTATAATAAGAATGTTGTTGGAACCCTCTTGTCCATAGTAATAAACTTTAGGAACATGGGCTTGGTTTTTTAATATCTTGTAAGATCTGTATTCATCTTTTAGTTGTGGAGTGTCTGATTTTTTAGGTTCAAACTTGATGGCAACGTACTTAGTCATGTTTGGGTTGTTGTAAAGAAGATTCATACCTTCAAAGATAATTCCAAAGGAGCCCTCTCCAATCTTGTTTCCAAGGGAGTAGTGCACACCAACGATGTGTTGTTGTTGTTTTTTTCTTTTCAAAGAGGATGTCTCACTCATTTATTCTATTTTATATATAAGAAAGTGGTGTACCCAGTTAGATAATGATATAGCTTTTTTGGGTGTTTTAAAGTGTACTCTTTCCACAAATGAATATAGTGGGTTTGTTGTTTATTTAGGGGAAAACGTTTATGACAAAAACTTCTCGTTTTTTTCCCACACCCGAAGGGATTTCAATTCATGAAACGAAATATCCGTAATTTTTATCTTTTAAGCTCCTTTATCGGAGTTAAACAATCACTCATACTCCTTGACATACTTCATGTAGGAGATCATCAACGTGTCAAAGTCTACTGCCATCATACCAATGTCAACTAGCTGGTTGAGCAAGTCATCTCTGAAGATGTAACCTCTGTCTTCAGTTGGAACACTTCCATCCAAGGCTAGAAGCAACATCTTCTTACACTCGTTATATTCAAACACACTCCAGTAATACTTATCCTGTTTCATTTCTAATGTGCTAGGATAAGATATTCTGTCCACACTTCTCAATGGGTTCTCCACATTCTTCATGTTGTCAAAGAACAAGTAGAAGTTCTCATAGTACTTGTCGTTAAACTCATCTTTATTATTAGACTTGTACTTCCCCCACTTCTTTCTATCCTCCCAATACTTCTTCGTCTTCTTAGTTTCCTTTTCTTTTCCATATTCACTATTCTCATTGAGTTTGAAATCCTGTATTCTCCAAGGCTTCATTCTAATAGGATTATAATTAAGTGTCAATCTTTTACAATCTTTCACATCTTTATAGTTATTCAAATACGTAGTCAAGTTTTTTCTTCTTTGGTTTTCTTTGCTCAATTCCGTAGGCAAATCACAACCATCTTCCAAAAGCTCATCCACCATCACCGCCTTAAAAGCTGGATTCTCATCTTTTTCATCAACCTTCAAACCAGGATCAAACTGTTTGAATGGTGGAAGTTTTATCATCACCTCCTTCTTGATATTACTATTCTGTTGCGTTTCATTGTAAAGTTCAGTCTTAAGTGTCATTCCGTTTTTAGCCACTTTGTTATTCTCCTTCTTCACTTTACTTTTAGGCGCGTTAATCAAATTGTCTATCTCCATCAACTTTCTCTTTAAATCATTCATCTGCTTAGTCCCCTTTGGTTGGGTGTTTTTTTGCATGTCTTCAACTTTTAAAAATTTAGTTTCTAGAACTACAAAACTGTCTTCATTCAATTCACCAAGGGAATCAACACCATTGTTTATGGATGTGATTTCATTTTTTGTGTCTATGAAGGCATCTTGAGTGTTGACTTCAGGTTGGGTTGACATGAGCTGTCTGTTTGGTTTGTTGGTGAAGTTTTTAAGTCGTTGTTGTGCATATTCAACCACCTGCCATAGCTCATCATTTGTCAAAGAGTCAAGTTGTTTAAGGATGTTGTTCATGAGATGTGTTTGGTGTTACACGTTGAAACTTTTGCTGATAACGATTATCTGAAAAAAAAGTGAACTTTTTTTCCCCATGTAAAAAAAGACACGTTAATTTGAAGCTGGCTGTTCAGCCCCTCGTAGAAGTCAAGTCTAGAAAGAATGGACTTTTGTTGATGATTAACATAAATTAGATTGTAAATTGATCATTAATATAGACTTTTGATTATCCTAGCAATAAAATACAGCTTAGTTCACGTATGTAACATTTTCTATATCTTTGGTCGTTCCATGGAAGTTGCTAATGGAATCCCCTTATCTCCGAATTTAACATCCTTCCTACATTCCTCTTCTATTTCTTTTTCTTTTGCCATGATAAATTCAAATCTGAAATGTTCAAAGAAATAAAGCTTAATTAACCCAATCAAATCATTACCATATATACCCTTTACCTTTTCAGATGTCTGACAATCAATCAAAGACTATATCATTTAAAGATTACCTTGCAAATAAGTTTAAAACCAGCCCTAAAAAGACTTCCGATATAGCCAAAAATGAAAGCAAAGGTCTAAGGCGTCACAAGCCTCTGCCGAAGAAACAACAATCTATACAACCTAATAAAGTGCAAAAACCCAGACCACAATATCAAAAGCCTTTACCAAAGCCAGAAAAAGTGATTAAGAAAGAACGTGGTACCATCTCATCATTCAAGAGATACACACCAACCGATAAGAACATAATCATCCCCAAAAACAGATTCAACATCAAACCTGGTTTTTTCTGGGATGGCATAGACAGATCCAACGGATTTGAAAAGAAGTTCTTGAAGAAAGACCAAGAACTTAAACTCAAGAAACATAAAGAAAAGACTGATGACGGTATAGATATGGAAATATAGTTATAACAACTTTTATATACTAGTTTAAACAGCAGGTTCAACAGCCTTTGGAGCTTTCTTTTGGGTCTTCTTCGGCTTATCCCCCTTTGGCTTGTCAACCTTTGGAGCATTCTTGTTCTTTGGCTTCTTGCTCTTCTTGGCAGCTTCAGCACTGGCCTTCTTCTGATCCTCCAACTTCTTCTTCAACCCACCAGTCTTGTCAATCAATTGGGCTGGTGGTTTCTTAGCATCTTTGCCCTTAATAACACTCAACAATTCCTTAGCCTTCTTCTTCTTTTCTTGTTCACTTGCTTTGTTAATTTGTTTGGCTTGTTTATCAGCAACTTCAGCTGTTGGATCCTTGAACATCAAAGCTCTGGATGTGACGTTCAACAAAACACTCTTACTCAACAAAATAGCTCTGGTTGTTTGAATTCTATCACCTAAAGTGTTACCGGAAACAACTTCTTGATCAAACAAAATTTGAATGTTGGTTACAGTACCTTCTTGCAAATAACCAATGACTGTACCCTTGGAACCATATGGAATTTTACCGTGATGTTGGATGTATGTGACTCTGTCACCTAAATCGAATCTTTGAGTTCTTAACAAACCATAAGATTCTTCAGGATTCATGATGGCACTGGTTGGAACAGAAGCCAACTTCTTGTAAACAGGTTCCTTCAATTGGGTTTGATCATTCATCATAGCAATCTTTTCAACTTCAGCCATGGCGTTTCTGGATAAAGATTGGGAGTAAACGGAAACATAAACGGAGCTGTCTCTGATGTCATCCCTCCAATGCTTGAATTCAGCTATTTCAGCTTCAAACTCCTTGGCGTTGTTGTCATACAAATCTTCAATGACAATGTTTGGAATTCTGGCATTCTTGGAAACACCCTTCATCAAGTTATTAATGCTGTTGAACAATAATGGGTACTTGTCCTTGAACTCCTTGAATAAGGTAACTACCAAGTTGGAGTAAGACCAATGAGCATTCTTCTCAGCATATCCCAAGGCTCTGTAATTATCTTGCATGTCAACCAAATTGAAACCAAAGTTGTTTCTGGTGTTCTTGTACATGACAAACATCTTACCCAAGAATCTGGAGAAGAAGATTGGAGATAAGTCCAACATCTTGATGATTTGATATTGTGGGTAGTACTTCATAGCCTTCTTGTCTGATTCAGCAACAGCCTTGACGAATGGAGTAGAGTTATCAATGATATTGGCAGTGTTAACCTTCAACTTCAAAGTAGTCTTGTTATCAGAGTAACCAGCAATGGAACATTGTGCACCGTAAGCAAAGTCACCTAAGAAAATGTGTTCAGAACCAATTGGGAATTCATCTTCAATGGCCACAGCATCCTTTTCAACAAATCTGATGTCATCATTGCCAACTTCATCAACAATCAATTGGAATGGGTAAACTTCAGGTTCGTTTGGAGTGGTGAAGGATAACTTGTATGAACCATCATCAGCTCTAATGACACCTTCAACTGGCAGAACTTCAAACAAGAATCTGACTTTACCAATAATGAAGGCAAATCTGGACTTCAAGTTGTATTCAATTTTATCAGCATCTCTAACAAAATTGCTGGCATTCTTGTGTGGAATTTGAGTTACCTTGCCCTTATTGTCTAGGACAAATCTTCCTTCAGCAGTAGAAATAGCGTGGACCTTGGATAATCTAACATTTGGATATCTGGTGTAAACATTTTTACCCAAATAAGAGTGGATGATAGTTTCATCATTGACGGTAGAAATGTCGTTTTGATCAAAGTGTAAAACAACAGATAAATCTCTGGAAGCCATGTTGAAAACTCTAGTTTGGTTGTGTTCAGTGCCAAAGGTGAATGGCAAGTAATGTAAACTTGGGAATGATGCGTAAGATTGTTTACCTGCACCAACACCCTCATGTAAACCAAACTTGATCTTGTCCAATGGAAGTTGTTGTAAAATGTATGGTTGTTCAATACAGTGGTTGTTTGGTAAACTCTTGAACATACCCTTCAATGGAGACTTGTAGACATTATCAACTTGTGGGTTGTAAATAAAGATAATATCATGACCATGAGTGTTTCTTTGTTTTTCTTCTTCAGTCAACTTGTGGTAGTGAGGTTCCATGGCCTTCTTCAATCTGTTGATATCAATGGCATCAAGTAAAATTACAGCTTCCCAAGCTTGTTTCTTACCGTTCATATCAATTTCAAAGTCAGTTGGATAAGCATCAATGATTGGGGAGTTTTCATCAACCATCAAGTGTCTGAAAGCAGCTGGAACATTGATCTTGAACAGAGGTGGCAAGATAGCCATCAATTGAACAAATGGCAACAACGGAGTACCAGTTTCAAACTCAAACTTCTTCTGGAATCCAGATGCCAAGTCAGAAATTCTTGGAGCATAGTGGTATTTGTAGTACCAATCCCAAGAGGCACAGCCTCTGTAGTAATAGTACATAACCCATTGCAAACCTTCGGCGTAATTTTCAGCTAATTCAACAACATCATGGGGCTTGTGGATGTAGTCAATGTCCATTTTCTTTTTGTAGTAGCCAGCCTTCCATTGGTCAAATCTTTGTTCAATCATCATCTTCTTTTCATTCAAAGTTTCTTGATCTTCAAAGATAACAGAGTGGTCGTAATTTCTAAAGATTTGTCTAGCGTCTCTGACTCTTTCTTCCATATCTTCTTGGGTTTCAGTTTCTGTTTGGTATTTTTCTTCAATAAACATTTTGATGGAGTATTCATTAGTAGAAGCAGAATGAACTAAATTGTAATTTAACTTGTGTGCAAAAGTTTTGATCAATTCAAAAGTTTCGGAATCAGATTCATCTAAAACAATGTTGTTCTTGTTCAAGTTCAAAGTAGGTGGGTTTTTGTACATTTCAGGACCTAATAAAGTTTGAGCGTTCTTGTAAACCCACTTTCTCAAGTAACCAATAATTTTCTTTTGATCTTTGACCAAGACACTTCTACCAACAGCATTTCTTTTGTTTTCACTTTCCTTAGACAATTCAATCATCTTTTCATTAAACCAAGTAACATCAATGTCTTGTTTTTCAAATAAGGCTTCTTCAATGTTGGCCAAGAAATTGACCCAAACAGCAAATTTTTCAAAGTTGATAACAGCATTTTCAGACATATAACCAGTCAAATCTTGGAAGATGGACTTAAAACCTTGTAAGATATAATCAAAGGCACCTTTGTTGATTTCCAAATCAGGTAAGTGTGGTAAGAAATCATTACCAATAGCCATCATGGCCAAAACAAAATCGTCCAATACTCTTTCAAAGTCGTATTCGAATTGAATGTCTTTAATTAATGTATCAAATTCCAATTTTAAGTATTCTCTGACGATGGAAATATGTAGCAAGTAGAATTTTTGTTTATCTAGTGTGACAATCTTTTCATTTTGTTTACCAAAGAAAACCTCTTCTCTTAAGATAGAAACATAAGGTTCATGAGTTACCAAACCCAACATGATTAAATCAGCATCTAAACCGTAGATACAGTGTCTGGTGTTGATGTTATAAGTTGGAGAGGACTTTAAGGATCTGATGTATTCCATAATTTTGTGTTCACCTTCACCTGGCACTTCGTGACCAGAAAAAATTACATTAATATTCTTCCAAGAGTTGTCATTAGAAACCTTTTCGTGGATAAAGTATTTCAATTGTTCAGACATCTTGGCCATGAAAACAGTACCTGGAGAGATAGAACTTTTATAAAAAGTATTTTCATCTTCTGGGGGTGGTTGAATGTATGTACCCTCTTCAATGGCTTCATCTCTAGCTTCTTCAAATTCTTGAGCAGCTCTGAATCTTCTAGATCTTTGTTGATTAATCTTAGCTCTTGGGGCTACACCATCAATAGCCAGATAGATGGTGGATTGTGGCTTAACACAGTTGAACAAATGGTCAATGTAAGCAAATACTTTTTGGCAAACCATTTCATCAGTAAGAACAGTGTTGACAGAAGGAGTTCTTGTACAATTATGAAGAATGGAGTTCATATCCAAGTATAAGTTATCATATTCAGGAACAGTATCATTAGACTCAACTTCTTGTTGAATGGCAGGCCATCTTTGAGCAATGTATCTATAAAATTTTGGAATACCCATAGTTAATATTTACTTATTATCGGAAAGAATAAGGGTTCTGGGCTGACTATTTGATTATGGTTAATGGCTTATGGTGTTTGCAGAGTGTTTACAAAGTGATAAGAGTTGAGAAAAACAAGGTGTGTTTGCAGAAAAAAAAAATCTTCAACACCCAACAAAGGCTGGTGTTTAAGCGCGGAGAAAAATTTTCTTCCACGCTTAGAATTTGAACAGTGAAATCGTGAGTTTTAGCAAAATGAAGGTTACGTATATAATATAAATAAAAATTGAAAGCATAAGTACATACGTTGAATTTATTAAAAGCAGCTGTATATGTATCCAATTATTGTTTTGAGGTTAATTAACCATCTTGTTGGTGGCAAACTTTACAGTATATGTGTGGTGGGCATTTTGGCAAGGATGCGCTACCACGTAACCATTGAGGAACGTAAACGAAATGTTTCTTTTTTTTTCCTATAAGTTTTCTTCGCAGAATTATCAAAAAACAAACACACCTTCAAAGTTCTTATTGCTACTGGCAAAAACCAAAAAGAAATATCATCATTTAGATTTACAAATGTTTGGTAGTAACAGTAATAACACTGGTACCATGTTTGGTCAACAATCATCAACCCAAAGTGGCGGGTTATTTGGTCAACAAAATAATACAAATAACGGAGCCACCGGAACAACTGGTGGGTTGTTTGGCCAACAGAATAACAACAGTGCACCATCAGGTGGGTTATTTGGCCAACAAAATAACAGTACTGGTAATACTGCTACCACTGGCGGTTTGTTTGGCCAACAAAATAATAACACTGGTAACACAGGAACTACTGGTGGTTTGTTTGGTCAACAAAATAATAACACTACCAATACAGGTACTACCGGTGGTTTGTTTGGTCAACAAAATAATAACACTGCCAATACAGGAACTACTGGTGGTCTGTTTGGTCAAAATAACAACACCAATACAAACACTTCAACCACTGGTGGCTTATTTGGACAAAACAACAATACCAACACTGGAACTACTGGTGGATTATTTGGTCAAAATAACAACACTAATACAGGAACTACAGGTGGATTATTTGGTCAAAACAACAACAATACCAACTCTACTGCAACTGGTGGACTATTTGGTCAAAACAATAACACCAACACTACAACTACCGGTGGATTATTTGGTCAAAATAGTGCTGCCAAAACTGGAACAACTGGTGGATTATTTGGCCAAAGCAATACTACTGGAACCACTGGAACTACTGGAGGACTATTTGGTCAAAGCAATAACAATAACACCACTACTGGTGGATTATTTGGTCAAAATAACAACCACAATGCCACCACTGGAGGACTATTTGGACAAAATAACAACACCAACACAGGTGGATTATTTGGACAACAAAACACCAATGCTCCTACTGAAACACACAGCAGTTACTTGCCATTACTAAAGAATTTGAACATAACCCCAACAACCAGAATCAAGGAGTTGCCAGAAGAGATACAGAATGAAATAAAGTTATTGAACAAGTACTTGGAAACCCAATTGATGACCTCATACCAAATTAAAACGGAGTACGCACGTCATTTGGAGTTGATAGAGAGTATACCTGTTGATCTTAAATTTTTGAACAATCTCCACTTTGAAGTTAAAGAAACCTTGTTATTAAACTTCAATAAGACCAACAAGATCAGAAACAACATTGATGAGATATTCAATGATTGTGAGATTATTCAGCTCTTGTTACAACAAATATTGATAGATCCGGTGAACTTTTTGATTAATGTGGATGATTTAGAAAAGCTGATGATGAAGAGTTTATTAAAGATGAAAAATAAAAGTGACGAGTTGAGTGAATTGTTAGAAAACTTGGAATTGTCCATGAACTCATTGAACTCCCAATTGTTCAACAACAAGGACGAGAATATCACCAATGATGTTAACCAGGGATTGATACTGATCATGGATACAGTCACCAATGAGTTTGAGGCGTTCATGAAGATCAGCGAGATCATAGCCCAACTCCACCAACAGGTCAAACAAATAAAGTCCATGAGAAAGTAAAAAAAAGGTTAATAGTTAGTATACTTTATATATAGTTGATATTATATTGCTTTTATTTGCTTTTTTGATGTATTAATTGAAGGTTTTGGTTCATATTTATTTCTCCTTTATATACTTCCTTAACGTTTAACACTAATTGTATAAACTTAATGGATATATTAGTTCTACATTAACCTGTTTGCATATAAAATCACGTGTGTGAAGAACTTTGTTCTCGCGCTCTAGGTGGGGTTTTTTCCTGTGAGCTCAATTTTCTTTAAGCTTTTGTTAGCTTAAGCTGTGGATTTGTGTGGGACTTTCTTTGGAAAGAGTTTTGGGTTATTGGAGGGTAGTCGGGTTATCTCCGGGCAAGGAATTGTTCTTGTGAGGATTCCATGTGAACATCTTCAAGAATTTTGGTGTGAAGCCATTGTTGGTTTGATGAATTGCCGAAAGGCCTCAACGAACAAATGCACCCAATAAAAACAGAATTAATAAACATCGGCAAAAGTGTAAGTCCAGGTAGAAAGGCAGATCTTTCCCCCCTAGCCGCGAACGAATGGCACATGGCAAACTGATCCGGAAAGCGACAGGCCAAAAGAATAGAAAAAGTCCATTCGAGTCTATGAACTCCAAAGATAAAGTTACATGAATAGTTTTAGAAATAGTAAAAGATGAGTGACGACGTTTCGTTAAGGCACATTATGGGGTAAAACGTTAGATAAATGCGCTATTATGGCAGAGATGGCCACCAAATAAACGCATGTTGAGTTCAGGGGCCAGCTTTTGGATAGCATTGAATTTCTTGGGGGATTTATATGAGATTTTTATGAGACATTTCTGGTTTGGTCGGGTAACTCTTTGCTTCTTCGTTTCACAGGATTTCTTCTTCAAAAGGGGAACTGTGCTACACACTGCTTCTGCCTAGCGGGAGCATTTAGAACGGAGAGTTCCGTTTAAACGGAAAAAAATATAAAATCCTTGGGTGCCTACAAAGCTCATCACGTGACTTTCACTCTCTTCACAGGTGGGAAATTCGGTGGACAATCATATCACGCGTGCTAAGCGTGTGCTGCCCAAATGCTACGGCTTGGGCGGATTCGCCTAGCACAAAACGCTACGCTGAAATATTGTGTATTAATCTAGAGATTGGGAACGACAGTTTTCTGTCCCCGTTCGACGCTGTTATAAGAAATCTTAAACTTAACCGTGCGCGGTTAAATGGGAATGAACAGCGGTTAGTGATGTTTGAATATCAATGATAATTTGTTTAGTGCAATTGTAGAAGACCTGCTTGCAGGTTTACCTCGATACCGATTACTGACTTATCTATTTCGTTTGTACTTTTTATTTTTTACAACTCAAGTTGTCTAAAAATTTAATCATTTTTCTTTTATTATTTTTTTTAAAAAATATTTACTTTGTTATACATATAAAACCTTATAGTTCTTTCAAATACCAGTACATGACCAACTTGTCGAAGTACATCATCAAAGTTGCTACATCCCAGATCATCACATTGTCCTCAAGTTCGTAAATCTCATCAATCTCGCTATCTGTATTTTCATCAGTTTGTGAGTCTGTCTTTTCATCACTGCTGCTGTCGTTGTCATAGCCGAACATTCCAGAATTGCTTATGTGACTCTTGATCTCGTTTCCAAACTCATCAACATTGTTTTTGCTATCTTTGAAAAATGGATGTTCAAGAAGTTCAGAAATGGACAATCTTTCATGCTCATTGATGACGAAACAACATCTCAACAAATCAATGAACAAGTACCAACTCTTAAATAACTTGTAGTCCAAACATTTGGTGTTCTTCAGGTTCAAGGATTTGAACAACTCATCTTTGAAGCCATCAAATTTGCTCAAACACTCATCAAAGCTTTCGTTGTTGTTCTTACTAGTAATGATTTTGTTGATAATGAACTTATCCAAACTCTCAACACTGTCAAAGGTGTGGAAGTCATCAATCATGATTTGCTTCAAGTAGAAGAATTGGTTGTTGTAGAACTTCAAGTTGTTTTCAAAGTTCATAAACTTCAAGTCAATCTCGTTGTCAAACAATTCATCCAGCAATATGTCCGTTGGCAAACATAAATGAGTGTTCAGGTTGTAGTTGTAGTCAAAAACAGTCATCTTCTGGTTCAAAATCTTGTCTTGATTCTTCAACACAATGTCTTGCCAGTTGTCATTCAAAATCTTTTCAAAATTGATTAACTCCAACCATTCAAAGGTGTTGACTTCATGGAAGTACTTCAACTTAGAGGTGATGGTAACATCAAGTCTCTTGGTAGTCTCAATGATTTCTTTAGCCTTCAATTCATAATTGCATCTGTTTTCATCAATCAACAACTCATTAGTTCTGTTTTGATCAATCAAGGAATTGGCACTCTCAATGTTTGGATTTATGAACAAATCCCAATTGAAGTCATAGTTGTCATGTGAATTGAATAAATACTTGATAGCCTTGGTGTCCTTGTTTAACATACCGCTGTAATTTTTGGAATAAACCTTCAAATTCTTGAATTTGGACTTACCAATGTCATATCTCAAAGTCATGTTCATAAACATTTGTATCATTATCAAGTGTGCTTCATTGTTGTGCATGTGGAACAAAACTTCACCAATGATGAACTCATAAAGAATACAACCTAAAGACCATACATCAGATTTCAGATCATACTCATAACCTAAGATTACTTCAGGTGCTCTGTAGTGTCTAGTACAGATGATGTCAGGATGGTAGGAGTCGGTTTTCAAGGAAGTACCAAAATCAATCAAGACTATCTTTGGAGTTTTCAACAACTTTCTTACACCTCCACTGGCTTTCAATCTTCTAGTGGATAAAGTGTTCTTCAGCGTATCACTGATGCCGTAAGAATATAACAAATCTTGAGTTTCAAAAACCATGTTTTCTGGCTTCAAATCGGTGTGAATAAATCCTAAAGAATGTAAAAAGTCAATAGCTTCAAATAGTTGTTTGGTGATCAATTTGGTTTGACTTAACGGGAAGTAAGCCAGAGCATTAGAACTGCTGAAGTCAAAGACTGAACATGGGTAGAATGGAGCTAATATCATAATGTGACCCTTCATGTCCAATGAAGAATCAATAATCAAACAGTTTTTAATTCTTTGTGGATCCTTTTCTTTGATCAAATACAACAATAATAACTCTTGTCTAGCAGCAATTCTGTACTTGTCAATGTATCTGATAATCTTCAAGGCAAATGTATTAGATGTAGAATTTTTAGAGTATGGGAAATCTGGTTGATAAATCTTTTCAGGGTTGTTCAACAAACTCAAGTATTGAGACTCATAAGGTATCTTTTCCTCAATAACATTGTAAAACCTCCCGTAGATCAATCTTATGTAAGTTTGATTATCCATGCTGTTGTTGAATTCGCTGCTGTTGAAGAAAGGGAAAATGTTCAAATTGTCAATGTTGTACATTAGCAACAAATAAGCATTGACTATGCCGTTCTCTCTGCTCAACTTGGCAGTGTCATACAAAGCAACGTTGTCATGTCTGTTGTAAGTTGCATTTGAGAAAGGATATATGCTTGACAGGTTGCCGTCAAAGTATCCAAACATACACTTCCAAATGTTCATGTCAGATATCCAGAAGTAGACACAAGAGTCAAAGATAATTTGGTTTTTGAAAATGAAACTGTCTGTGAAAATAGAAGAGCTTGTAATATTCTCTAAAATAGTGGTAACCAACTCACAGTTGTATTTGGACAATTTCATTTGAATTTTTGGACTGTTGATAATATCCATGTAACTGTCATTCATGGACAGTTCCATTTGAATTGAATTTAGCAAATCTTTTAGATCATGTGAATATTGGTTACAAACATCACACATTGGCGAATGGTCATATTGTATGAAATAACTTGTAGCTATGAAAATAGAGTTGAAGGAGGTTTCAACAAAATTCTTAAAGTCCTCTAAGTTATTATAGCCGGGAGAAATATGAGGATTGTTGACCAAAAAGGTTTGATAAAAGTGTTGACCAAGGTAGAATAAGAATTCATCACCTAGTTCATAATGATCCGAGTTAAAAATGTTGTTAAAAAGAAGAATGGGAATGAAAATATCTTGAGACGTCAAGTCTATGTTGTTGATTTGGCAATTGTTCAAAAAGTTGTTGAATGAGATATTTGAGAACTTCTTGAGATTGTTGTTATTATCCAAATCATAATTATCTTCATTGAAAAAGTCAATGTCTTCTTCTTCGTCTTCATCCAGTAAGACACATTCATTTCCGTTAATGTCCATTTCAATCAATACGCCATCATTGTTCACCACTTTTTTATGGTTATGTTCAATTCTATAGTTGTAAAGTTCGTTGTTAACCTGGTTTAAAGCATCCTTGTTGATGAAGTGCATGTAGTTGGGAAGAACAGATTTAACTTTGTAAACTTTTGAATATGTACCACCACCTAATTTTTTATCAATGGTCAACTGATCAGAGTAAAAGCTTTCATTCAAATCAAATTCACCATAACCATCCTTCAAATGATGAATCTTAAAATTCTGAGAACTGTAGAAAGTTTTGAGTCTGAATTTGAGGTAAATCAATTGAATTATCAATAAATTGAGAATGTTGTTGTCAAATGCCACATCTTTATCTTTTAACAAGTACAAGTTATTCAATGAAGTGTCGATCAAAGTTTTCAAATTTTCATAAAAATTCATGATATATTTTGAATAAACTTGTTTTCTATACTTTTTGGCCTTAGAATCCTCAATATTAAGCTTTTCAGCATTAATCTGATTGTTCTTGTATATCATTTGTTCAAATCTGATATAGCTCAAGTTGCAAGCCTGCACTGAAGTGATCAATGGAATTAACTTTGTAAGGTTATAATAAGAATCGGTGTAGCTTATGTTCAAAGAGGACAAAAAGTTATTAAACTGGGTATCATGTTGAAGTGTTTGCATGTTTATGAAGTAGTTTATACTTGGGTTGTGGTTGATGTACATGTTGTCACTTTCATTAATCAAAGATAACTTTCTGGTGTGGTGGTTTGTGTTGTAGTTCAAGTTGTCCGGTTGTTGAATGCTTATGTTGTTTAAGTCTATGTTGATGTTGTGGTTGGTAGGGTTGACAGGTTCAGGAGAATCAGGTTCTTCTTGCTGTTTGTTGACAATGTTGTCCACTTTATACATTGTTATGGGATTGTCTATGGGGGGTATTATTTGGTGTGTGTTTGAAACGTTACCACTTTGAAAGAATGCCAATAAGGGTTGAGCACAAAAAGGGAAATACCCTCCATTTGTGAATTTACGTTTAAATATTTTTAGCCACACGGGGTACACAGCCAAAAAAAAAACCAACAACCATATTTTTGAAGGTTTAAGAAAAAAAAAGGAGAGATAACGAAATCTAGAGGGGGGAAAAATACGCAACAATTTTTTGAACTTAGAACCAACTCAACAATTTCATTTTAGAGGGTGAACTTGTGTGTTTAGCAGAATTGTGATTTTGAGTGAAATTTAAAGGTAATTTTTTTTTTGGAAAGACCGGGTGGATAACTTTCGTACTTGTCTTATTACTTCTTTTGAACAGTCGTTTACGTTTAGTATACGATTGTTTTCAAAGAATAAGAGATATTAATAAGTACGTTTATGTTTAATCAACTGTATAGTATTGCTCTCAAGAGATATGCAAATACGATATCAACTGTCCAATAACAAAATTGGAAAAAGACACGGCTACGTAAAATTAGATTGATCACTGATAATCTCAACTCGTGGCATATCAGCCCCCTTTGTTCTCTCTCTCTTTTTTTTAAATCTAAACCTCTGATGTGTACTGATGAATTAATCAGGAGAAATTTAGCGTAAAATAAAACTTGAGAATTTATATGATTTTTAATTAAATTTTTAAATAAAATATGTCTTGTCAAATGTTGCATGTGTAGTCATCATTACGATTAAATATATCACTGAATTTTCGATACCAGATTTTTTAAATTATTTTTTTACGAAATATTTTTGTTAAAAGGATGAAGATATGTTTAAAAACTGTGGTTAAGTGGATAATTATTAAGTAGTGACTGGTGCTTAGTTATATTTATAGACTGTTTAATGATATAAACCTTTCCATTTATGCAGGTGAATTCATTCAGCTGTAATCATGCTTATCATTTATGATCCATATATCAAAGGTATTCATACAGTGCTGTTATCCATTATTTCAAGATGTTGTAATAATAGATATTGATTATCAACTTGGCTTAGAATTACACTCAAGACTTTTAATTGCTACGAAGGCTTAATAAATTTTTAACAGCCTTTTTGATAGTTCATATCATGAGCGGCTTCATGGGGATTCATTCAGCCATACGTGGATCCTTTTTTTTTTTTTTCAAATAAATTATAACTCTTGCCGTTTTGGGAAATATAATTAGTTTTTTTTGAAGATCCCTACACTAGTCAGCTAAAGTCACGTGTGGCAACGCCATAGTTCAGGTTTACCCCATCACATGTAGCAAATATAAAAGTTACCACTTTGGGACACGCCAAAAGCTAGGAAAATTTTTTTTCCAACGTGTGAAAAAAAAACTCTAACTCATTCATCTCGCAATTCGTCATATAAGGGCAAATTCAAAAAAATTTAACACTTCTGTTGATGATCTGAAATAATCATTACAAAACACCCAAAACTCTCTTAAAATATATATATATATATATAACCCCAGAAATAATGTCTGAAGCTGAAAAAACCAACACTGAACCAACTTTGATTGGTCCAGATGGCCAACCAATTAGTAAAAAAGGTTTAAAGAAATTACAAAAAGAAAAGGAAAAAGCTGAAAAGAAGTTAGCCAAGCAAAAGGAATTGGAAGCTCAAAAGAAATTGAAGGAATTACAATTACAAAATGAAGTTGATGACGTTGCTTTCAAGTACGGTAAGTTACCATTGTTACAATCTCAAGATTCTGGTAAGGTTGACAGATTCCAATTAAAGGAATTCTTAAAGTTAAGCAGTGCTGAACAAGATGCCTTTGCTGCTGAAAACAAGACCATTGAAATCAGAGCCAGATTACATAACTTAAGACAACAATCTGCCAACTTATTATTCTTGACTTTCAGACAACAAGAAAACTTGATCCAAGGTTTATTGAAGAAGAACGATGCTGTTGAAGATTTAGAAACCAAGATTTCTAAGAGCATGATTAAGTGGGCTTCTTCCTTGACCAGTGAATCCATCTTATTAGTCAAGGGTTCTTTAAAGAAGGTTGATCAACCAATCAACTCTTGTACTTGTAAAGACTATGAATTACAAATCCAAGAAATTAAGGTTTTATCTGAAGTTCAACCAAACAAGCTTCCTATTCTAATTGAAGATTGTTCCAGATCTGAAAAGGAAGCCATGGAATCTGGTTTACCAGTCACCAACTTGGATACCAGATTAGACAACAGAGTTATTGACTTAAGAACTGTTACCAACCAATCCATTTTCAAGATCAGAGCTGCCATTATTAAGTTATTCAGAGAATTCTTGTCTGACAAGAACGAATTCGTTGAAATCCAATCTCCAAAGTTGTTAGGTGCCCCATCTGAAGGTGGTGCCAATGTCTTTGAAGTCAGCTACTTCAACAAGAAGGCTTATTTGGCTCAATCTCCACAATTCTACAAGCAACAATTGATTGCTGCTGATTTTGAAAAGGTCTTTGAAATTGGTCCAGTTTTCAGAGCCGAAAACTCTAACACCCACAGACACATGACTGAATTTGTTGGTGTTGATATGGAAATGACCATTGAAAACAACTACTCCGAAGTCTTGGACAAGTTATCTGACATGTTCATCTTCGTCTTCACCCAATTGAAGGAAAGATACGGTGACTTGATTGATATTGTTAGAAAGCAATACCCAATGGAAGACTTCTTGATTCCAGAAAAGATGGTCAAGATTACTTTCAAGGAAGGTATTGAATTATTGAGAACTGTTGGTAACAAGCCAGAATTAGGTGATTATGATGATTTATCGACTGAAAACGAAAAGCTGTTGGGTAAGATCATTAAGGAAAAGTACAACACCGATTTCTACATCTTAGATAAATTCCCATTGGCCTTGAGACCATTCTACACCATGCCATGTCCTGAAGATCCTAACTACTCCAACTCTTATGATTTCTTCATGAGAGGTGAAGAAATCTTGTCTGGTGCCCAAAGAATCCATGATCCTGTCTTGTTGAAGGAAAGAATGGAACACCATGGATTAAGATTAGATGACCCAGGTTTGGAAGATTATTATAACGCCTTTGAATACGGTTGTCCTCCACATGCCGGTGGTGGTATTGGTTTAGACAGAGTTTTAATGTTCTACTTAGACTTGAAGAATATCAGAAGAGCTTCTTTGTTCCCAAGAGATCCAAAGAGATTGAGACCATAATTGTGTTGTATAGTTAACTATATATCGACAGAATTTATCTTTTGCAAAAGCAGTTATGAAATAGAGAGGAATGGTTTTGGAAGATTATTTAAAATTTCCTTTTATTTTTAAGATTATTTTAAGAAGTAAAGGATAGTTTAGATTATCAAAAGGGACCTTACTAGGTAATAATTACCTATCAAATTTGTCAAAATAGATAAAAAAATACGTCTAAAAGTTGAAAAAAACAAATCTTTATAAATTATTGTACAGTTCAGAGCATTTTAAAATTCACTCTATTTTCATAATCAAATTTAGTCTATAATCTTCATCAATAATAAAGATGTTCTATATACAGGCGAATATTTTCAAATTTATTGTTTTCTCTATTCTTCATCTTTGGGCAATCCTAAGTTCTCCCAGCTGTCCTCGTCCATCAACTGATTATCCATTCTACATTTCAAATATGACTTGGCTAAGAGTTTACAGTTTTCAGCATTGATCCCTTTTGTCAGCTTCATGCACTTTAAGTAACTTTCCATTTGTTTTGTACATTCACCCCAGTGATCTAGAGGGAAAGAGCCTCTGTCAGGAGGAGAAACAGAAAAAGTTTTTGGAGGAGCACTCATTATTAGTTAGATTGTGATTCTGGGTTGTGTGGTTTATTGAAGATACTTTAAAAGTTTGAAATTATATCTCTTGTTATTTTTTTTTTCAAGTTAGAGAGAATTTTGACATTCTTGATGGTTGCTTTGGGGAAAAAAAGTTAAGCGGAGAACGATCTGGTTGTGAAAGTAAGGTGATTGCTGTGTGTTGTGATCATTTATCAAATCATTTGACATATTTATCATTCCTTAGTAATAGTGATGGTACTCATTACAATAGCTGGTGTTCCCTACTAATGTAGATGAAGCCTGAACTTCTTGGCTGTAATTAAGCAAACATCTGGTAGCGTATGATATCCTAAGGTGAAAATCGACGAAGTTTCCCACAACCAAAAAAAAAAAAAAGAAGGGGAAATTTTTTTTTTCTTTAAAACCCAAAGCAACAAATTGTTACAACCAAACCACACACACACATAATGAGCAGCATTAAACCTCAGAAAGCCTTGATATCGCTTTATGACTATCAGTCAGATAGCGATGCTGTGCTGTCATTTGAAAAGAACACTATCATATATCTCCTCAACACAAACAATGACGATTGGGGAGATGGTATAACTTATATTAACAGAACAGAGATCAAAAGAGGCTGGTTTCCTTTAAGTTACTGTTCAGAAATTTTTGTTTTAAATGACAACTATTTTTACAAGTATCAGATAATAAATCCTTCCAATATAGTTAAAAATCTTGACAGCAATGCCCACAGTCATATAAGATTGATCAAAAATGTCATCAGATACAAGTTCAGCAATGTGAACTCCAATGATATCATTTATACTGTTGAAAAGGCATTTAAAACATTGTACTTTAAGACACTAAACAAATATGTAATACTATCAAATGATGTCAAGAACAACGAAATGTACTTTTCTAAGTATCTGCCGAATGATCCAAACATTTTCATGATCAATAAAAATACTAATATTCAATCATTTAACCAATTGCTTAACTCCGTCAACGAACACTTGACAAATGCCAAAATTGCTATAATTGGTAATGCCAACTTTTCACTTCTTTCTAATAACATGGGTGTTTTAAAAAATGAGAAATCATTTAAGACATTCTTGAATAATAATATCATAGACTGGTCCAATTTTAAATTCTACAGAGGTTCTTACAATGCATTCACCAAAAACTTGAGTCTGGTGTCCAAAAACTCCATACTGATACAAAATTGTTTAAGAATGTATATCAAAGATAAAAACCTTAATATTGACAAGGTGGTAAGGAAAAAACTAAAACAGCTTTTGAAACTATTAAATCAAAGCTTCTATGTGATAAGTGTTAACACTTATTTATATTTTAATTCTGAAAAGTACGATGTCAACTCCAGCTATAATAACAAATGGTATGGTGGGGCTGATATTAAGTATGACAACAAGTGGGTAAACAGTGTTGATTTAGGCTTTACTAGTGATTTGCAAAGACAAAGTAGTCAACATACTATTAACCATGATATGAAAAGACAAGAAAGTCAAAATACTATCCACAATGACAATATTAGACAGAATAGTCAACACACTTTAAACAATACTACTAATACTGCAGCCATAACAAATGCTACTAACCACGGATTACACATTGATTTGCTTATACAATCAATTTTCAAGGAGTTTAACAACTTTGATATCATTATGAATGAGTTGTTCAACTACTTGATGGATTTCCAAAACAAAAAGCAAAAATTCTATGTTAACAACGGATCTATTGTATCCATGACTGAAACCTTGATACCTCAATTAGTTCCACATTTCTTAAAGGATTCATTGGAAAACTCAAATTTGAGTAATGCAACTGCTTCTAATATTCAAAACAACAACTTGCTCAACTTGATCAATTCTAATTCCATAAACTTGGCCAGCAATTCTTCAAACACCACCAAACGTTTTGTCACCAAGAGATTTGCCAAGAAGTTCCATAGAGATTTATTAAACATCTTAGAAAAGACCAATGATGCAGTTTTGATTTTGGAACAACCTGCCAGTTATGAAAGAGATTTGTCATTTGCCTTTGCAGCCAATGATGTTTTGAAGTTCAACAAGTACTTCTTGAAACAATTTGATAACTTTGATTTTGAACTTTACAGATACTTGAGTAACATCGAGTTCAACCCTGAAGAGGATGGTGTTGCCGAATACAAAGAATTAATCCAATGGAAACAACTTTTGTTGAACGACATGAGATTGATTTTATTGGAGTATTCCTTCACAAAACAAAAATATCACGACATGGTTGGCGATGGCATCATGAACACTCAAAGTTTATGGTTACAAGACCCATATGTCTTTTGTTCCATGAGGGGTGATTACTTCTACAACGACAACAAGTCCTCCAAGAATCCAATCTTAAGTTCTTTAATTAAACAGTTGGTGAGTCATGATGTTGAAACTAATGACATTGAGTTTGTTGATCCTGAAAATCAATTGAAATCCACAATGAAACATTTCTTGAACAATTTCAATCAATTGATTAACCTTATTGATCAAATTGCCAACATCACCGACAACTTCTTAAACTCTGCCTTGGGATTCATCAACAATCCAAAAGTCGCCACTTTGGTTTCTATTATTACTCAATTGAAGGAAAAGTTTGAAGCCATAGATAATGATGAGTTCTTGGAGAATGAGTGTGTGGATTCCACCGAAAACAGCAATTCTTTGTTCACATTCAAGAAATCTCATAATGATGATATAGGCGAAGTGATGGTGAACCCACTACACACCGACACTTCCCTTCCAACTCAAGATTCTGCTGAGTCTTTGAAGAGATTGACTCCAGACAGTACTGAGCAAGGATTCTTTGATGAGAACGGAAATGATTGGTTGTTGAAGAATGAGTATGATGGTATGTTGATCTATGAGGACAATAAGGAGATCAAGGCAGGAACAAAGATTGCATTGGTTGAACATTTGACTTCACATGTCACTACAGATCCATGGTTCAATGAAGTTATGTTCCAGAACTTCAAAACAATTTTTGATTCGACTTTTGAATTCTTCAGTTATATCCTATCAAGATACAATTTGATCCCTCAGGAAGGGTTGAATTATAAGGAGTATGAGATTTGGGTTAAGAAGAAGTTGAATGTGGTCAAGATGTCTTCATACTTGGTTTTGTTTGAGTTTTTGAAGGATTATTGGTATCCTCAGTATTTGGAAAAGGATTTATCTAAATTCACTTATTTGTTGGATGTTTTCAAGACTGACAATATGCCAGATGTTGATACTTTTATTGAGCTGTTCAATTCTAAAGTTTTAAAGCCATTGAAGGTTAATTCAAAGTTGAAGGATAACGATTCTATAGTTAAGAAGTATGCTCCAAAAGTTGTACAATCACATTTGTACTTCAAAAACATTGAGCAAAAACAATGTCCATTATTTTTGAATTTGCTGAGTTTTTCTGCCGAATCCTTTGCTAGAAACATTACACTAAAAGAGTTTGATGTCTTTAAGAATATAAGTTCTTTGGAATGTTTGGATAGAATTTTACACTCTAACAAAAATTGGCAAGGTGGCTCTCCAAATATCAAGTCCTTCATTAATATGTCTAACTTGATTACAAATTTTATTACATATGAGATTGTCAAGGAAACTGATGTCAACAAGAGAATTTTGATTTTGGAAAGAGCCATTGATATCATTGTTGCATTGTTTGAATTGAACAACTTTTCTGCCATGACTTCGATCATCTCTGCTTTATCCTCTTCTTCCATCTTCAGATTAAAAAAGACATGGAGTGGTATTTCTGAGGCTCATAAAGAGAAGTATTATAAGCTCTCCAAAATCATGGACTCCAACAAGAATTTCAGCACTTACAGAGAATTGTTCAACAAGGTGAAGCTAATCAAGCCAACCTTGCCTTTCTTCGGTGTTTACTTATCTGATTTGATTTTCACTCAAATGGGTAACTCTGATTTAATCAAGGTTGACAACATTAACGAGCCATTGATTAATTTCAAAAAGAGAGCCAAACTACAACTGATTATTAAGGAAATAAAGGAACTTCAAAAGATCAACTACAACGACATTTTGAAAATGGATAACCAATGCATGTGGTTCATTGAGACTTATTGCTACAAGGACCCATACTACAACTTATCTAAGAAGGATCCACATTACGTTCCAGACATTGATCAGTTGTATGCCCAATCTTTGGTTATTGAACCTAAATTAATCAACAATCAGAGCAATAAACCTCAACAGGCTGTTGTTGATTCCACGAGTAAGAATAGTGCATTTGAGTTGAACGACCATAGTTATCAAAAGGAGCCATACTTCAACCGTAAAAGTACTGGACTTTCAAGCAAGACAATTCAAAAGGCAGCTGTCAAGAAATTGAAGCAATTCGAAAAGTAAATAGGTAGATTGTATTTTTTATATATGTATAGTTCTAAGAGATATATTTTTTTATTATTCTTTCATGAATTCAAACTTGCTTGTTGAACATTCTGTACATTTTCTTGATGTTGTCGTGTATGTACAAATCCAGTAGTGTGGATACTTCTTCTTTTGTAAATTGATCTTGATTTTTTTGGAAAATTTGAGAAGTGATCATCTCAATGAATTCATGGTTTTTGAAAATACTAACTTTGCTCTCGTATGTTAAGGTTGAAAAGAATCTTTGGTCTATTATGTATCTTCTATCTGGGTCGGTTAATTCAAGTTCTTCCCTCTTGATTGTCATTAATGGTGTTTCATCATATCCGTTTGTTTTAAATGAATCATCCATTTGTAAATCTCTTTTATTGGAGGGTAGCAAAGTTTCTTCGGATACTAAGCCATCTAAAGAAAATTCAAAGCCTATGTTGTTGACGTTCATGTAATGCTCAACATTACCTACATTGCTATGAATGAACTCGTTGAACGAACCATCTCCAGAGATGTCGTACTTTATCTCAACATTGTCAATAACTTCAAAATCTTTTCTATAAAAAACGGAATCATTATCATCATTTCTCTTAAACAAGGCTAAGAACAAGGTTATAGGATCATTTGGTATCATGGCGTCATTATAAATGGAGTTTGCCAATAACATATTCTTATAGAACAACTCATACTCCTTAGATCTAAAGTATTCAAACTTTGAAATGAATATGGAATCTTGAGTGTCCAGCAACACACCGTTGAATAAGTTCATCTCTGTATCCTTCATAGAATTTTGAACGTTAAAAATACGAGTCTTAGCTCGATTGTAAAGCTTGGTATTCTTCAGAGCATAGTTAAACATTTGTTTCCATACTGAATCGTTATCATTAGCAAATATAGAATCAATACTCAAGTTCAAATTTTGGAAAATAACTTTTAAAAACTCTTGGATTGAGGCGTTTCTGTATCTCTGGCTGTATCTGAAACTCAAGAATCTTGCAACATAATCATTATCGCCATAATATGAATCAAACAGATCAGTGTCGATATCTGCATCCATAACAATCCCAGGTCTGATAATCATAAACTTGTTATAATTCTTAAAAATATCAAATTGATATAAGTCATAGCTGAACAGCTTGATAAAATCTATACTGGCTTCCCCATACTCTTCATAAACTCTCTTCAAATTAGATTTTTTGTTGGCGTTTCTGATTTGATTCCACTTGATCTCTTTAGTATCCTTATACAACCCCATAGGATAAAGGTTTTCAAATTCGTTATACATCCTCAAGTTTCTATTTTCCAAATATTCATTACATTTTATATCTGAATATCCTTCAAACAAATAATCTATACTCTCCCCACACATCTTGTCGTCAACAATTATGTCTGTCACTTTTATAATGGTTATGTCTATATCGAGTTGTTCAAATGTGTTGAATATCTCCAGCAGTTTATCATCGTTTAAATAAAACCCGGTTATGAAGTATACGGGATAAACTGTCATTCTTGGGGTATTATTCATGATTGAGAAAAGAGACTTGATTGCCTTATTCACAGATGCCGCTTCAGTCAACACAAAAATTATGGAATTGTCTTGTTGGTGATGAATATCATTAGAATATATTATTGATGGAAGTTTTAGAGGATATTCATAGTCTATAAAATCATCATTGTTTAATGCATCCTCCCAAGATGATTGGGATGTGAATAAATGATTGATGCTGGGTTTATCCTTCATGTCTATAATTTGTTCTGTTTTGTATATGTTGAGGAGTTGAAGCATGTATGGATCTTTTAAGAGCTTCTCGTTGTTATGATAGTTTTTATCATAGTTTATGATGAAATCAGTTAATGTAATTTCATGTTCCGGAGATTTTTGTAGGAATGTCAGAAGGATTATTAATAATGTGATTATACATGAAAGAGTTCCAAGAACAATGAACCTTCTGTGTTTTGAAACAAACAATTTTGCGTGTTTGCAGTTTAGGTATTTATTTAGCATTTTTAGACACCTTAGAATGACTTATTTTCTTTGGTTCTTTACTGGTGTTTTTAAATTCATTTTTTTTATATTTTTTGATCTATGATTATATTTTTTTAAAAAGAAGTAAAACTTTGTAGTAACGGCGAAGAAAGGGGTATTTTTTGGAATAATATTTTTAGATTTTTGAAAGAAATCCATTGTTTCAGAATTTTAGATTCATTCGAGTCTGATTCATGGCACTTTGGTCACGTTTTTATATTTATAATAATATCTCCGATATCGGACTTATATTTATTTAAATATTGTTTATCTCCGAAAATTAAGCGACAAAAACTGAATTAAGCGACAAAAAATTGTTTTTTTTTTTTTTTTTTAACGAGAAATCTCGTCTATATATCATACAACAAACTCTCCTTAACTATTTTTTTAAAAAATATAGGCTAATTTCTTTTACCACTTCTACAAAAATATTTCAAAGTATTTAAACTGAATGGATAACTTTTATTTCAACTGTTGAACAATATTTTAAAAAACATATCATATCTTTAGACATCAAAAAAGATAATCTACTATTATTTTATCCAACCATAAACTACATACACCAATAACATGTCTAAACAAGTTAATTTAACTGACGATTTTGAAAAAGCTGCCAATTGCCTTAACAACGCCTTCTTAAACTCTCCTTCAAATGACTATTTGATGAAAAAATTTATGAACATTCCTCTTGACGAGAACTGTTCCAGAAGAAGAATTAAATCTATTTTAGAATACTTCTGTGCCTTCTACCACGATAACGGTGCCGAAATCGCTGAAGTTGATGACTTCAACACTGTTGCTGTTTATACCACTCCAAAAAAACACGTTGAACAATGGATGACCAATGATGAAAAGTTTAATCAAATTTTCTTCCATGATTTACATGATCTATACGACAAGTACATTCCAAAGGGTATGGAATATTATTACCTATTCATCATCGGTAGAGATCTATTAGACGTCAGCAAAGGTAAAGGTAACTTCAGAGCCATTTTTGAATCTTATAGAAAGAGGGCTGATGATGATAATGCCTGTATTGTTTTAGAAGCCATTAGTGAAGAAGCCAAGCAAGTTTATGAATATTTCGGCTTTAAGAACTATTGTAAATTCAACTACGGTAAGAATGAAGTCAATGGCAAAGGTGAACTAGATCCTAATGGTGAAGGATTTGATGCTTATTTAATGATATACCATAAGAACCCATTACCTGGTTTCATTGAATAAATTAAAGATCTAATATATATTTGTAAATAAGAATACTTTCCCACTTGAATTACCTCCTGCTATCCAGTTTTCAGTTGCATGCCAAGCTGTAACAGCTGGGACTGTTGCTGTTTCCAAATGAGCATATTGTTCACCTTTAGAATTGTATATGTCAATCGCTCTGGACATGTTCGCAATGGCAAACACATTCTTGTTAGGTTTGAATCTGGCTTTTAAGATACTCGTCCACTTACCAGTTTTACAATTGTGAGTTATCGTATTAGTTGGATTTAATATTACACTAGCTGATTGCAATTCTGCATCATCAAATAGTCTAACTGTGTTGTCGTATCCATTACAAACTAGTGTATGATCATCTGGTGAGTAACTCACAGCACTTATAGACAATCTTGAGTCATATGTCTTTATACATTCACCAATGTTTAATTCATCTTCCTCTTCGTTTTTTATAATCTTTCTTATGTCCCATATTTTCAATGTTCTATCTAATGAACCAGTTGCGATTTGGTTTTTATTTCTTGGATCTATATCCATTGATCCAATCTTTTTATTAGCCAACCTCAACGGCTTGACTTTATCAAAGTCTTCTCTCAAATCATACTGGAAAAACTCACCTGTCAAAGTAGTAAAATAGACAACATTATCATCATAGAACTTGATATCACTAATTCCTTCATAACCCGTGTTTGGATTCATGTAAAAGACCTCTCTACAATTCATGCTATTCAAATCCATGATTCTAAAAGACCCATCATAAGACGAAACATAAACCTCATTAATGGAACTTGGCATCACACCTATATTTCCAACATTCGACTTGAACAACTTCAACTTGTTTATGTCAGGTATTTCTGTCTCATATTCATCTTGAGCTGTCTCCTTAACCTTCCAGAACCCCAACATCCCCTCTTTATCCCCGCCTATGATCAATTTTTGATTATACTCAGCCAATGGATGGAAGAACAATGAACTGATTCTTGAATCTGTGATTTTGATCTCATTCGGTGGGAAGTGGGGGTATAAAGAAAGAGTATCGAATGAATCATCTGTCTTCTTAGTTTTTTGTTGTTTGAAGAAATCACCTGCAGATATTTTGTTGATGTCAAAGTTCATAATATTGGAGTCAATGTAATCACCCAGTTTGACGTCACCTGCTATTCTGAAGTTCTTTCTTCTTTCCTCTTCTTCTTTCATTTGTTCAAGAACGAGAGTGTCTTTTTCATCTAATGGTTCGGTTTTTAAGGCTGAATCAATGTCTAGTTCATCGATCCCACGGAAATCATCCGGGATCTTGATCTTGTTTGTGGATCTGGTTGTTCTTCTACGCACAGGTAAATTCTCATAAGCAGTACTCTTCTTTCTTTTGGTGGCTGTTGTTTTACTCTTTGGTTTTGGAGCTGGTTTAGGAGCTTCTGGGATTGGCAACTTTTTAAAATTTAAATTCTTTAAAAGATCATTATTTCTCTTAATGTTTTCCAATCTTCTTTTTTGAAACTCAGACAATTCTTCAGTCATATTTCAACACTTAATTATCTACCTTTGCTCTATCGATTGTCTATGGTTTGGTCTATAATCTCCTTCTCCAAACTTTCACTCAACTCGATTTTCCATTTCAAAAACACAAGCCAATTTTTTTTACGCGACTCATATAAGAAAACCTTCATCTTCCTTCTCGACATTTCTCACTTATCCAAACCTACCCAAAGATCAAACCCCCAAAATGGCTGAATCCAACATCATAAACCTATTCTCCCAAAACCCTCCCAAAGACTCCAAAGAAATCCAATACGAAGATTGCATCCCATGCCAGGTCATGGCCACAGCATTCGCCCTCTCATTGGGTGCATACATGCAGACCCAACACCTTTATCCAAAGGAAGTTAAGGGCAAACCACTCACCCCAGCGGATTGGGAGAAGACATACCCAAAATGGTACAGAACTAGCATGAAAGTTACTGGAGCTGGATTGATCGTGTTTGGGTTTGTAAGGGGAACTGAGCATTGGTTGTGGAATAAAACACAGAAGAAAAACGAATGATTGAGGAAAGTAGTTACATTTAGATACATTTTATATATGGTTAATTATGAAAAGAGAGTTACAGTTTCTTGGAAGTACCGATTTGTTTTTGTCTTTTGATCAGTTTCTCGTCATGGATCAATTTCTTCAGTTCTTTGCAATACTTCTTGAAATCCTTTACATAAGTTTCTTGTTTTCTCGCGTTTTCATTGAAGTTGTATTTCAAAATGTATTTGTGCTTCAGCAGGCTTTTGATCGATGCTCTGTCATCAGGGTCTTTGATACAACACTTGTTGACAAAGTCTATCAAATTATCATCAAATGGATAGCTGGATGGCAAATGTGGAGATGGCTCATTCACAATTCTTTGCAGTAAATCCAAAATACCATCAGGTCTTAAGGAATGGTCACCTTCCATGTTCATCAAACTGTTCTTATTATTGAAATTGTTAAACTCATCCTTGTATGAGATATCTCTATTATCCAATGGGAACTTACCAGTAAGCAATTCTATAATGGATAGACCCAAGGACCAAACATCACCTTTAGTGGTATAGATCCCACCTTGGATTCTTTCAGGTGACATGTATGTAGATGTCCCCACAAAGGTATCAACTATGGAGTTTACTGTGTTCTTGGAAACACCAAAATCACAGATTTTCACCAACCCTTTGGAGTTTAGCAAAATATTAGATGGCTTGATGTCTCTGTGAATAATCTTGAAGTTGTCGTATAAGAAGTCAAGACCATTCAACACGTCGTGTGCTATTCTTGAAATTACAAAGTTTCTGTTGAACCAAGATGTATTTGGATTGATCTTTTGTCCTGTTCTTCTACAGTGTTCCTTGTAAACCTGTAGAATTTTATCCAATGACCCTAAATTCATGTATTCCATAATAATGACTATTTCATTCGCAGTGGATGCATTCTTGTTGAATATCTCTATCTCCTGTTGTTGTTCGTGAATCTTCAAATTATCCATACTAGAATTAATGTCATCTGAATTTGTAAGTGGAGTTACTAGCTCTTCTATCTCTATAGTGTTATAAAATGCATTTTTGAAAGTAACAATATTACTATTCTCATCTTGTCTACCAATCTTATCCATAATTTCCAATTCTCTCTTGATTTGCAGCTTGATTTGTCTGTTTTGACTATCACTTATAGCTGCAATACCTCCACCTATACCTTTACCATCTCTTACCAGTGTGCTTGGCAATGGAATAATCTTTTTGGCATACACGATTTGACTAGGTACGTGAAGAACTTTCATAACTGTACCTGAATTTCCAGCTCCTATCTTCCCTAGTTGGGCTAAATCCTCTAATGCTATATTCTCATCTGTTCCCTCAAACTTTCCTAGGTCCATGTTTGAGGATTCAGCGCCATTAGTGACATATGATAAAACAGTTGTTGGAGTTCCGGGTAAAGAGTTATTTGATTTTTTAATATTACTTGTTTTGCTATTGGAGAAGATGTCCAAGTTTTGCAGATCAATCGTGGCTGTGCCTGTATTGCGTCCACTAGCATTATTTCCTTCTTCTGTAGTGGAACTGTTTAAATTTAATGTCAGATTCTTAGGCTTTTTCTTTTGGGTTAAACTCTTTGGCAAAGACATTGGAGCCTTGTCGGATTTTAACGACAAGCTTGGCTTGTTCAATCTTTGAAGCGTTTTGGCAAACAAGGGCTTGCTAGACTTCAAGCTGGCTTCATTACTGGACATGTTGTGTAGGTTATTTTTGTTATAATGTTTGTGGTTGTTTAGACTCCTTCTTTCTGCTATCATCAATAGTCCGAACATCATGCTGTTTCAAATACCAGAGAAATGCTTGTGTGTGTGTGTTTTTTTTTCATCGTCTCCAACCAGAATTGCTTGAACGGGAAACGTTCATTTTTTTTCCCCCGCCTAAAAGCAAAAAAAAAAAATATGAGCAACGATCTTCCGTGGATAAGAAAGGGAAAAAAACCTAAAATATGAACCTCAAAAAGTGTCATTATTTTGATCAGAAGAATCTGAACACTTCAATCATTGTGTCAATACCATGGTTGTGCTCGTCAATGTAGAAAACCTGTTTGACTACAGATTTGATACCTAGATCCATGTCTGGTGCGTTGCGTACCACCAAAACAAGCTCATCGTCGCTGTTGTTGAAGCAGTTCACGATCTCAATCTCTTGTTGTCTGCAGTATTCTATTAAAAGCAAATAAAAGCTTAATTTGGTAATGATCTTGGTGAACTCACAGTTGAGAAATTCAATGTATTCAAATCTTGACATGTTGTGGTTGTGGCATTTACTTTTATTATTGTTGTTAATATGTCTTTTGTACACTGTACCATCAGGTAAGTTGTAACAGACATTGTTGCCGGCAATGAACTTATAATAAAATATGATAAAAAACTTTTCTAGTTCAAGGTCGTCACATACTTGCTTTAAAATAAAAAGATATGTTTCTTTAACCAACCACATTGGGTATTTGAGTGGAAGGCTTCCTTTTCTCTTTATTTTGTAAATATTCAAATCTCTGTCGCTGTAATACTCTGCTACACTTTTTTGATAATTGGCAAAGTTTAAATATGAAACAAAATCTTTGAGAATAAAAGTTTCTATTATTTTAAACTCTTTTGGAATACTCAAAAATGCCTTGTCGTTTGGTTTAGGAGTTATCTGTAAAGGTATGTAATGTGAATTGGACTGTAAAGTGACCTCATTAGACATGATATGTTGAACAATGTTCTTTTGGACCGCTGGATAGCTAGATCCATAAGCAATGTTAAATAATAGTCTTTTCTTGTTTAATTTGTAAGTTGCATCAGCTTTTAACAACAATAAGTCTTCTAGTTTTTTGAAGTTTTTATGTTTGTTGTCGCTGTTGAAATATATCTTTTTAAAAGTATTCTTAGATTTATACAAATGATCATTTTCACATTGATTTATGAATAATAATTGGTTGAGTATTAAATTTGACTTTACACTTTGGTCACTTAAAGAGGTTGTAAGACTGTATGAAATACCATTGATTGTGTTTAACTTTTGGAGTCTGAACTTATGATCAAAATCTAAGGATATGACATTTCCAAACAATTGGTAAGCTTTAGTACCTTCCTCTTTTATAGCATCAAAGTTGATATCAAACAGTGGATTATCATTTTTGTCAGATATAAAGTTGAAATATTTCTTGCTTATATTGTATCTTATCAACGATGGAGAATTTAAATTAACAATTGTTTCAGAACTATCAAAGAACTCAGTGCTGTTGTCGCTGTTTGAACGTATGTTCCTCAATAGTGTTTCATGTATATCAACATCCATCTTGAGTATATAATATTGTAAGAATAAGCTTTAACTGGTGGGTTGCCAATTTCCTCTATAAACCTTAATCCACAGTGTTAAACTTATAAAACTATCTAACGTTGTATTGATTAAACCTCACTTTCCCAAAAAAATACTCAGTAGCACAAAACTGAGCTTAACCAACGATTTGATTAAAAACGCGGCTAATCTGATCGAGTAACCCGCACACAACTGCTTAATTTTTTACTCAAAGTGGAAATATGTAATTCACTAGCTAGAGAAAATTTTTTCGCTTGCCTAACAAAATCTTGAATCAAACGTAAAATCACCCTTTGTAACAACTTCATCAATCAAATCATCATAAGTACTCAAAACCTGTAAACTTATAACACATAATGGCCTTAGCTACTAAAACTCACCAACTCAGAAGTGTTCCAGTCTTTGGAGCCACCATACTACTTTCTCTAACTGGTATATACTTCATAAATGATTACTACAAACAGTCCTTCTTTTACAAAACATCTCAAAAAACAGACAAGATCATAACCCAAAAGATTGATGAATCATGGATTAAGGAAAAAGACGTCATAGCACAATCTTACAAGAAGGATAATAAAGAAGAATTGATCAATGAGGGGATGAAGGCTACTTTTGTTGATACCTGGAATAGCAATGTTGAAGAATTGACTAAGACTTTGGTCAATTGGGTGTCCTAATGTTATATATGATTTGAACAAATTTATGAATCAAATATTATTGAATGAATTCGATTATTGATGTCAATTTATGATAAAAGTTGTTATAAATTATTGTGTTTTAATAGTAAATGACTGATCAAATATTAATTTGACACATAGATCTTGCTTACAATTACAACATTAGACAGAAATGGTAACTTCTACACACAGCTTCATCTGTTACTTATTGTATTCAGTCACTTTTGATGTTGTTGAAAGTAAATTGTCTTATCTCCGAATTTCCAATTTTATCATACATGTTTCCCTCACATTTCTTTTTTTGGTTTCTCTTTTTCCAGAAAGCTTGATATGAATTTGTAAACTCTTATAAAGTCACCAAATACAACTACAACATACTTGCAAAAAAAAAAATGGCTGATGCTAATATAAACTACAATACTGCAGTTAATTACTGGGAATCTACAACTTCCGATGTCAACGGAGTTCTTGGTGGGTACGGTGAGCAAACAACCTTACCTCAAGTTGAGCAACAAGGATCTTTGAAGTTTGTCAAGAAGCTTAAATCTCGTATGCTGATGAACAAAGATGAAGAAATGATGTATGGACGTAGAGTCATGGATTTTGGAGCCGGAATTGGTAGAGTCACCAAGAACGTTTTATACAAGATCAATGAGGGAAACCCACAACAATCAACTATGAAGTTTGATTTATTAGAACCAGCTAGTAACTTTGTTGACCAAATGAAAGTAGATTTACAACCTATGAATGAAGTGGGGTTGCTAGGAGATATTTATCATATGGGTATGCAAGACTGGCCACATAATGTTCAAGATGGATCAATGGAAAATAAAAAGTATTGGTTGATTTGGTGTCAGTGGTGCTTGGGCCAAATCCCAGATAACGAATTGATCTACTTGTTGGAGAGATGTAAGAAGTTGTTGGTCAAGAATGGTACAGTTATAGTCAAGGAGAATACTATCAATTCATTCAGCTTGGATGAGCAAGATGAGTATGATCCACAAGATTCATCAGTTACTAGAACAGATAATAAGTTTAGATGGATCTTTGAAAAGGCTGGGTTCAATTTGATTGCTTGTGAAAGACAAAAGGGTTTGCCTGAAGAGTTATTCCCAGTAAGGATGTATGCTTTAAAACCAAGAGAAGATTGATTAGTTATATAGAAGGTTTGAATAAAAATTAATAAAGATTTTTTTTAAATAAGATGACTTTTTAAATCAATTGTTTACTTTTTTTTAAGTTATAGGATCAGATAGGAGCGAAAGACATGATGGCTAATGTATCTAACATGATTTAGTAATTCAGTTGAACTATGCATAAAATAAAGTGTATCATCATCTATAAACTTTGAGTAAACAATTTGAATTAAGAAGGAAGATGTATCTCTTTTCTGCAAAAAAAAAGTTTTATTAATTCCGATTGATGTCTATCAATCTATGTTCAGGTAAAATAATTAGTGATTCTTGGTTGCTTCTTTACACTCTCTTTTTATCAAAATAAACTGTGAAAAACACAACAGATGAAGCGCATTTTGTTTAAATAGGCTCATGCGTGAAACCGAGAAAAAAATTTTTTATTGCAATTTTTTTTTTGCTTTCCACACAAGACATAACATTTCCTATTCTGGTAATTTCTCAATTTGTTTTCTTTTCTTCGAAAAAAAAGAAAGGTTTCTGCACGTGCCATACTACTAATATTTTTACATATCTCTCAGAACTAAAAAATCTTTCACCGTTTCTTTACGTCTTTTTTTTTTCTCTCCATACAAAAATTAAAAAGTAGATTTCATGCAGTCATCAAAGACTTAACCACATGCATGGCGTGTTATCTTTCCAATAAGGACAGCGCACATAAGCAAAATAGTTGCATTGATAAGGTGTCTTGATCAAGTCTATATATAGTCTTCTCCTCAAGACTTGTTCATCTATTTTAGTTAAATAACTCTTTGAATATTTTGGGTAACAGTCGTATCCATTTTCCAGCCGTAGTCGTATCTTTCCAAAAAAAAGCTAAAATAATTTAACTTTTATTTTCACAGCAGGACTACGGGTCTAACACTCAAGATTTCGTAAATAACAAAAACAAGCACTTGAACCTTCCTATTTAACAATCCGTGGCATTTTAGACTAATAATCACTTCCCAGTTTCATATCTGTTTTGTTGATAACACTCTAATAATCAGGGAATAATTACATTTTTTCATAAATGTGTGTGTGTGTATTTTTTCTTGCAGCCCATAGAAAAATGAAGATTTAATCAAAGATATTCTAGAACGCAGATTGGCAGTGTGACAGAACAGACAGCTTAAATCCGTCTACCACGCCAAAAAAAAAAAATTTAAAGTTAGATTTTCACCGATTTCAGAGATAATCTCGTTATAAGCAAAGGCATAAACGGATGTAAAGTTTTTCATTTTAAAAATAGAAGATATGTAAAGTAAAAAAAAACAAAAAGTAAGAATCTTTTAAATATAATTATTTTTAGAAAAGACTTTTTTTGAATCTTTCTCAATTGATCAACACTGAGAAATTGGTCTTAGTTGTTACCTTCTGGACTCAATGTAATTGACTACTGTTTCGTACTGGACAAGATCCTTAAACTTCACTGGATGTGCTATGTTCACGTTGTAGATAGGTTCAGGCAGTTTTCTCTGTTTGTTGATGTAAGTCGTCAGCTTCATGCCTTTAGTGTCATGGTATATTGGGTCACTTAAAGAAACAGACACTTTCTTCTGAGGATAAGATATAGTAGTGTCAATGGAAGTGTTGCGACTATCATCTGATTCATTGGATATGGAGTTATGTCTCACTGAACTTGCCTTGATCACAAAGCCTTTAGAGCTGTTAGAGAATCTCATGTTATGTACGTTTTTCTTATGTCTTATCAAGTTAGGATTGGCATTGAATCTGAAGTCACAAATAGAACAAACATATGGTTTGACATTGAGATGAATGTTCATATGTGTTTGTAAAGATGAGTTTCTTGTGAATTCTTTTTTGCAGATCCCACATGAAAATGTCTTCTTTTTTAAGCTGTTTTTATTGAGTGTGTTGTGTGAGTGTTCTAGTGAAGTCATCTTTGTTGTTATTATTGAAATAAATGATAAATTATTTTTGGTTTGAAGGTGTCAAAGAAAATTGTTTAGTTATTTTTGTCTTGACCTTTTTTATACTTATTTGTTGGTAATAGAAATTTAATTACAGCTGAAGAGTTCTTAGTTAATGAAGGTTTTTTGTGATCTGAATTATTTCAAACTAGGAGAATGTATGATAAAGTCTTTTTTTTAAAAAAAAATGGAAAAGATATGGTGATTTGCCTATTATTTTTCAAAAAATAACTAAATCCTCAAAAAGTATTTTAGGTTTTAATTATGTGCCAATGAAATGAAAGTTTAATTCTATACTTATTTTGATAAAGTGATTTCCCTATTTTAAATTACTAATTGTGTTGAAATTGGAAAATTGTGGATAGAATTTTTGGAAGTGTACTTATGTAACTAGATGAGAAGATACTAACGATATTTTTTTTATAACAAAGATATTGAAAAAAAAGTGTGTAACTAATAATCGTATACTTAATAGCAAATTAGTACTGATGCTTGTTGATGATAGTGTTATTTGGTAGTTCCTCAAGCCAATCTCTGATCTAGCCTTTTAAAAATCTAAACCATCCAAAACGGCACTGTCTTCTTTTTATATACAATTCAATTTTTCTTAAGAGAAAAAAAAAACTGTGTTCAAAAAAAAAAGAGAGAGATCTAAATTTTCTGGCAAGCTGTTGTCACTTAATTTTTTTTTTTTCTCCTTAAAAGAAATTCTTGTATGAGTCTCAAAAATTGAATTTTTTTTGAAAAAAAAAAATCAGTAAAAAAAGGCATGAAAAGTTGCTGCAATAGTCGCTGATGAGTATCTCACTCTCTCCAAACAAGTCAAACATGAGTAGATTAGGTCATCGTTTAACGAACTGTTGTCTATTGTGTGGTGTTGGCTACATTCTGCTGATTGTTGCTGTTCTTACACTTTTTTTTTCCCTTCTTGTTTGACGATCCGGATGATCATCACCAATATATTCTCTTCCTTTTTTTTTATCCTTATTTCAATTTAACTAGTCCCCTTGCAGAGCAGTCAAAAAAAACCCCCACGAGTATATGAAATAATACATATTTCTTGTTCTTTTCAAAAAATGTTGATATATCTTTTCTAATTACACCAATTGTTGAAATGATTTCTTTACTTATGGTAATAAGACTGTAAGTTTCTTATTGAATTATACTATCCATATGGGGTTTTTACCTACCAAAAACATAGTTAAAGTATCAAAAATACTCTACCTGTGGCTAAAATAGCAAGTCTTTTTATTGGGTTCAAAATATTCGGTTAATTATTTTGAGAACAATAGAAACCTCACAAAATGGCAGTTTTGCTTCTGAATTTATTTTTTTTTTCACCCAAAAAAAATTACCTGAACTCAACTTTCTCTTGGGGGTTTTTTTTTTGCATACATTTTTTTTTGAAGGGAAATCTGCCGCTGGGTCACCTAATCAAGAAAAAACAGCATCTGCATGAGATAAGCAAATTGGGCTCAACTCAACTTTTTATTGTCTTTTTAGTCCAAAATAATATGCCAACGGTACCTCTTATTACTTTTGGCAATTCGTATCTTGATTTTTTTGCTGTTCAAAAAAGTGGCATGTTTCAAACATCATATAAACGTTTGGAACAGACTGTTAGCTAGGTGTAAAGATTAACAAGAATTACTAAAGCAAGATTATGTTGCTTAGACTTGTGAACAAATAAATCAACTACTTTGATTACCTCATTTACTACAGCAGATCTGTAATCGATGCTTCAAAAATATGACAAAAATTAATCTTTTTTTTTTTTTCTGCCTTGAAGATTATTTGCCCATATCTTATTCTTTACGTATACTAACGAGTCACCGCAATATTTTTTTTTATGTTTTTTTTTTTTTTGGTTAACACGGAATTAAAACCTTGCTAATCTGCGCATAATTACATTTGATTGTATTCACTCAAAGATAAGCACTAGATTGATGATATATTGACTGCATGAACAGTCGTTTTTCTCTTTTGTATAAATCCCTATTGAAAATAAAACTAAAGTGAAATATTCAAAGACCCGGATAAACACTTCTCAGTAGTCATCGGATATGCTGAATTCATGGATAATTATCCCTCAGACAAGTGGGTTTACACCTCAATGTGTGTTGATAAATGACTCAAATGTGATAAATTATAAGAATAGTTCTTTATCTGATACTTCAACTAGCCGTAAACTTTTTTAGATTTTGAGAATTGCATCCAAAACAATCTATTATCATTATACGTTATGTTTCATCTATCAGGTGAGTATTCTCAACAGTAATACGCCAATGATTGGATTACTCTGTCATGCCAAATGTGGAAATGATAATAATCAATAGTCCATGGACGTAAGATTGTGCCACATCCATAGATGAGCTCCTTTGCTTATATCCGTTTTTCAGAACAAATCAGACACCAAAAAAAATGTAACCGCGTTAAACCCCAAACATGAATAAAAAAAATATATGATTTTTCAAAAACACACACAAACAACTTTTTTGATTTATTTGAAACGTTTGAAGGTCAAAATAACCATACAACTAGACATCTTCCTTGATGTCCAATGACTGAGTTTACAAAGATTGATGTTTCCTTAAAAAATGTACAACTCAAACAATCCAAAAAAGTCAGACTTCTGAAGTATAAAGAACCTTTGACATACCTATCATTTTCCCGATCTTTCCAGATCCCAACGAAATCCGATGCAACCATTGCTTATAAACCGTTCGTTCTTGAACAATTCCTAAATGAATCATTGATCCAGCGTGATGGGATTATTGGAAATGGCATGGAATATCTACCCACTCAGGTGGTATTCTCAAAACCGTTTAATAAATATAATAAAGGACATTATTACCAATACAACATTGATGAGATCCATAACATTTCGACTGTTCTGCATGGATTGGATTTTTTTAATATGGATGATTTGAAGAAGTCGTTGA